>JAQHUG010000549.1:505259-523744 GCA_028555095.1 Dicrostonyx torquatus | reverse complement strand
AGAGAGAGAGAGAGAGAGAGAGAGAGAGGTGGTCAAAGGTACAGTCTTTCATAGTCTGGGCCCTACAAAACTATCCTACAGGAGAAAGGGGAGTGGTTATAACAGGTCTCACTGGGAGTTTAGAGAAATGAGAGTAGGTGCTGGGCACTAGAAAGCAAAACAACAAAACCAAATCTTACAGTAGTAGGAACACCTTTGAAAACCCTACAATCTGCCCAGTCAATCATGGGACCAGTTGAAGAGCTTCTGCTACTCTCAAGCGCTTGGTCAGGGATTTCTTCACTTTTCTTTAATCTTTTCTACTAAGGTTCCAGATTTCTGTTGTTTTCTCTATCTTCCTTTTATTCTGTGGTTTTTACACACACACATAATGAGTACATGGTTATTTATATATTATATATATATATATCATTTTATATATAATGTATATATTACATACATTATACGTATATGATTATTTGACACTGTAGTGGTTTGAATGAGAAATTTCCATTGGCTCATGTGTTTGACTACTTGATCCCCATTTGGTGACACTGTTTGGGGAGGTCATGAAACTTTTATGAGTTTTGTTGAAGAAGAAATTGCTGGGGTTGGACTTTGAGAGTTAGCTCATCTCATTGCCAGGTTTCTATTTCATGTTTGCAGAAATGTGGTCTCTAGCCTTTCTGCTCCTGCAACTGCCTGCCCTGCTTCCCCACCATGATACACTCTTATTTCTCTGAAACTCTAAACCAAAATAAAGACCTCTGCCTACAAGTTACTCTGGTAACTGATTGTTATCATATCAATGGTAAAGGAACTAATGCAGGCACCCTAATACAGGTACTTTCATGCATGTATTTAATATGTTTCTGTCCTTTTGCCCCATTATGCTTTCTCTTCCCCCCAAATCCTGCTGAAGCCCTGCTTCTCAGCAAGTTCCCCTCTTACTTTCGTCTTTTTTTGTTTGTTTGATTACTTGCTTGTTTTGTGACCTACTGAGTTCAATTTGGGTTGCTTATATGAACATGAGTGGAGGTTTATTTACTTGAGCAAGGACAACCTACTAGAACCTACAATACTGAATCAAATGATTATTCCTCCCCTGGCAACAACAGATGGGGAGGAGTGGCCTACCAACCGCTCGCCACAGAGGGAGGGGCATTGTGAGCTCCTCCCCCATCCATGATGGACTCTTGACTGGCCCCATCTTGTTCAAGTCTTGTGCTGACAACCACAGTGGCTGTGAGGTCATGAGTTCAACAGCCATATCATATCCAAAGACTCCATTTCACAGCTCTCCTCCCCAACCTCCAGCTCTTCAAAGTTTTCCACTCCTTCTGTGACATCCTCTGAGTTTTGCAAGAGTGATAGAGATGTCCTGTTTAAAACTAAGCACTCAACAGTCACTTATTCTTAGCTCATCTCAGCAGTAACCATCTCCCACTACAAACAGAAACTTCTCTGACCAAGGCTGACATCAGCACTAATTTATGATTATAAACATAAATATTTATGAGGCAGTTTGTCAGCATGTCCATTTAACAAAACAACAGTAGTAGCTTCCCCCAGGGCCTATACTTTCCAGAGCCAGGGGCTTTTGACGAGGTTTACGGCACCAGATATGAATTTTCTAGAGCGAAGCAGGCCTTAAATCCAACCAGAAAGAGGTTGCTTAAGCTTGCATCATTCATATCGCACAGTGAGCACCTCTAGCCTGGCAGGTACGTATTGCAGACACAGGGTCTACTACCGGATAAGCCCATTGATGACTTTTCCCCACTAGACTGCATAGCATTCCCCAGTTTTATGAAAGCTATGCAGCAGGCTTCATCTAGATGCTACTCAGAGAAATGCTCCAAATCATCACACACTAGGACTTGGGCTAGGGAGAAACCAGTGCCGCAAAGGTAGCAGGGTGTGCTGCTTCTCATCACTCTGACTGTGGTGTTGGAAAATGTGTAAAACAAAGGCTGTGAAGCTTTATTTACTTGTTATCCCATCTCATTTCCTCTCCTCTGCCACGTTCACTCTAGCTTCACCCCTTCAGGTTGAACCCTGCTTGTCCAACTACTGTTGTTTTGTTAAATGGACATGCTGACAAACTGCCTCATAAATATTTATGTTTATAACCATAAATTAGTGCTGATGTCAGCCTTGGTCAGAGAAGTTTCTGTTTGTAGGGGCACTAGTCCAGTTCAATGCTCCATTTATTTCTCTATGTCCCACAAAAACAGTGTGTGCTATCTTCAGCCATGGGTCTCACCATCTGCTTGGGGGGAGAGGAGGCAACATGCAGTTATAACTAAGGGAAAATGGCAAGGGGGCAACCCGTACTTTAGTCTCCTTATCTATTTCTGTTCATGCTCCTTCAAATCCTCCTTTTATGTCACCAATAAGCTTATGAAGGCATTCCCTTAAGCAAAGGTATTCACTCTTAAAGCAAAGTTTAACTGGAAAAATGCAAAGATAACCTCACTGCAAGTGAGAAAGCACCACCACCTCAGAGGTCCTGAGGAGACAATCAGATAAGGATGAAGTGACTTACCTGTGGAGCTGATAAAGTGCTGTCAGTGATAAAGGACTTCTCTTCAGATGCTTAAAGAAGCATGCGGGGTGTGGCGGCTCAAGCCTGTGATCCTAGCAAGCAAGAGACGCTGGCAAGAGGAACATCTCCCATTCAAAACAGTTTGGTCTTCATAATGAGTTCCAAGTTAGTCAGAGCTATGTAACAAGACCATGTCTGAGTGAGCGAGTGAATGAATGAATGAATGAATGAATGAATGAACAAATGAAACACGTTACTAGAAGTAGCTGCCAAACTGTGAAATGGGAATCTTCCGAATTCACTTTTCCATGAGGATAAAAAAGGCTCAGCTTCACTTACGAATAATGTTTCTGCTGTCACATTTTCCCCACAATTTCTTCAACCTCACCACTATGCCTTTTTATCATTATTTTATTTTTGACATTGCATTTTAATTAGTTCCTCCCCTCAAATCTTCCAATATGCCCTTCCCTGCTCTCTTTCAAATTCATTTTAATCAATTATTATTGCATGCACATATGTATTTGTATATGCATATACATTCCTAAATATGACCTGTTGAGCCCCTATAATGTCACTTGTGTGTTTACGGTGTGGGAGAATTGTCTGTATTCTGTCAATCATGTTTTAAATAAATGCTGATTGGCCAGGCAGGAAGTACAGGCAGAAAAACCAGACAGGAAGTAGAGGTGAGAACAGGAGAATTCTGGGAAGCAGGAAGCTCCCTCGCCATTCCTGCCCAGTCCACCAAAGAAGCAGCATGTGTCCCTGTCCCAGCTGAGAAAAGGTACCAAGCCATGTGACTGACATAGATAAGAACAATGGGTTAATATAAGTTACAAGCCAGCTCTCATGCTACATGTTACATTTAGTGTTGATCACTTGGCACTGGACAACCAATTTTCCCCAGCTGCCTGTAGTTCTTTGTGTAGAGTTGAGGCCTTATGGGCTTTTCTTTAGGTTTGATGGTGTTTTCTTTATTCAGCTCACATTTGGGTAGTCATGTGAGACTTTTTATTTTTTTAAAGATTTATTTATTATGTATATAGTGTTCTATATGCCTGCAGGCCAGAAGAGAGCACCAGATCTCATCCTGGATGGTTGAGAGCCACCATGTGGTTGCTGGAAGTTGAACTCAGGACCTTTGGAAGAGCAGCCAGTGCTCTTAAACTCTTAGCCAGACATTTTAACATGTATAGCCTTTTACATTACTTGGAGACACGATATTACAGGAAACCCCCTGATTGGCTGGCTCTTACAGTCTTTTTACCCCTTCTTCCACCGTGTACCCATGAGAATGTTTTGTAGGTGTATCCTGTGGAACTGGACTCACAACTCTGTGTATTGTTTGGTTGTGGTTTTCTGTAGTGCATTTATATCTTTATCTCTCTGTAAAGAACCCAATAGTTTTTAAAGAGTAAAGGAGCGAATACTCTTCACTTCCCTAAATCCAAGGGTAAAGCCCTTTACATCAAGCAGTTAGGGCCAGACAGATGGCCCAGTGGGCTAAACACAATGAATAGTATGCAACACTTACATGTTTTACCAGGTTTTTTTTTTTTTTTTACTGTCCCAGGTGTTTTACATCTGCTAATTTTTTCACCCGCTCCCACAGGTTTGGGAACTGTGAGGAGTGAATATATTAGCAGACATAGGATAGATGCTTTTATTATCCCATCCTTAAGACAACAAACTTAGGACATAAAATGCCTCTTAAAGGACACCTAGTTCGTTGATAATTCAGAAGCATTTGAATCCAGGAAGTCTTAGCCACCAGGTTAAACTTCCTTTTCTTGAATAAAAATGGGAGTAGATTCCAAGAATATCCTAACACAGTTGATTTCTCTGTGGGAAATGGACTTCTGCAAAATTACAGCAGATAGCATTCTAAAGAGATGAGGACAAGCAGGGTCCAACCTGAAGGGGTGAAGCTAGAGTGAACGTGGCAGAGGAGAGGAAATGAGATGGGATAACAAGTAAATAAAGCTTCACAGCCTTTGTTTTACACATTTTCCAACACCACAGTCAGAGTGATGAGAAGCAGCACACCCTGCTACCTTTGCGGCACTGGTTTCTCCCTAGCCCAAGTCCTAGTGTGTGATGATTTGGAGCATTTCTCTGAGTAGCATCTAGATGAAGCAAGTTGGGAAACAATCAGTTGCTCTCAGTAAACTAGAAATTCCTGATTTCCAGCCAGACAAGAAGAGCCATCCTGAGATGGGAAAGAGCAAGATCAAGGAAACTTCCTGTCTAGCAAGCCGCACAAGTAATACTGATCCAAGCTGAAGCTTTCGCAACCCTTCTGCAGGTGACTTCCCTTGTGGCCTGCAAGAGTGAAAGGCTCCCTTGACTCCACTCTTCTCCAGCTCTAGATATCAGGTTACTACAATTATTTAACTTCTTCCCTTCCCCCACAAACCAGCTGAGAATGGAACCCAAGGCCTTGCACTTGCTAGGCAAGAGCTCTGCCACTGAGCTAAACCCCCAGCACCTTAGGTTACAACCATAAGCAAGGAGCTTATGAACCGTTTCCGCTTTGACATAGAAAACAGACTGGAAAGCCCAGTCTCATTTCCTACTGATAAGAACCAAATTTACCCATAAAAAGGATTGGTATAACTAAGCACACCCACCGCACCCATATACAGAGAGTTTAGCAGCATCAAAAGTCCATTTGTCTGCTGTTACATTGCCTTCTGTCAGTATTTCAAGATTGTCTAAAGTGTCTTTCTCAACACAAGACATATTAATGCAAACATCTCTCAGTGCACAGCCTTTTGACCAAGTAATTGACTAAAATCTACTTTGCAACAAAAAATCTTTTTCTCACCAAAAAACATTTAAACCATAAAACCTATGGCATAAATATCTGTTGCTAAACTAAGTGATATGTTATGATTCTGTTATCCATCATCTCTGCAAACCCCTTCCATCCAAAATACAATGGAATCCAAGGAATGATTCTCAAATCCATAAGCTAGTAGGAATTAAAGAAAATAGACTATGGAAAATCATCAATTCATTCTGTCACCATGCATTTTATAATTGAAATATGCAAGGTTACATGTATAATAAAGCCAACACTAAATTCCTTGTTCTTCAGTTTAATGCATAAGAAAATTAGAATTTCTTTTAGGCTTATGAGTTTTTAAAGGTTCTGGCACATTAATATTATCAGGTCTGCTGTCCTTTGGGAAATGCTGACAAACCTAGAGTCTTCCCCTGTTCAATGCCAACGTGTGTCACTGGACAAGCCTCTGCCTGTGTCAGTGCTTATCCCATGTCAGAACTTGATTCATCGCGTCTTTGCGGATGGAATGAGTTTCAGTTTCTTGCTAAGTCATCTTCACATGAAAAGTAATCCTCACTCTGGATTGAGAAAACATTTACTGATTGAGTACAATGAGCATCCTTAGGAGAAACTTGAGTCAATGGACGTTTGAAGTCATTCTCATTTGTTAATGTTGACTCTAGTATCACTCATCAACGAGATCTCAGGGTCTATTTGCTATAATGCTACTTTACACTATCAAGTTATCTCTCACCAGGGACCTCAAAGGGATTCTATAGTCATTTTGTCTTTTCTTGAGATATGAAGGCATAGCAGTCCTAGGAGACTCAATAAAGTTTAAATTACACTCCCAGCGTATCCAACCTTGAGAGACTAAGGGAACGTAACCATCAAAGGGAGCCCCACCCTATGAGCAGAAGACACCCAGACTGAGAAATATCTTTACTTAATGCTCTAAGGCTATTAGAATTTCTTTCTTAGAATTTTGTGCAGAATCCCAGAGAGTTTGTCTGAAAATGTATCCCTTAGAAAAGTGGGAAAACTTTTTGAACAGAAGTTGTAAGATGACATTTTCTAACACTACACAGAGACAGAGGTTGTGAGAAGGGGAACTGGGGTACGATGACTTTCCAGTCTAAGCTAGTCTGCCCTTAGCAAGAACTCCTTGATGCTCTTAAATGATGATGACCAGAAGCCCAGGCTTACACAGATAGTGTTAGTGTGTGCTTTTTGTTGGCACGTAATTATGACATTGGGCCTTGCCTTACCCAAAACTATTCTAGACTGGGTACAAGTTTACAGATTAGTACAAGTGCAGAGTTCCACATCTAAGACCTATCTTTAGAAGATGAGAACTAACAAACAACACTGTATGGTGGGCAATTGCCAGCTGTGCTCACCCTATTCAAGCAACCAGTAAGGAATGCAAAGAATGGTACCCACTGCACAGTGTGTGGGAGTTCAGTGCAGCGACACTTGTGGATACAGTACATCTATCTCCTCATTCCACGAGAAGTCTGGAGCCTGGGAAACATTTCAGAACTCAAAATCTCTATCCACTCATTTCTTCCCCTTTGATCATACTGAAGGAAAATTCTAGAATGAATTGCTCCAAATGTAGGACTGTCAAAGCACCATGCTCACCTTTTCAAGTTCTCACCGACATGAGGACTTTCCCACAATTCCAAGGTGCATCAAAGACCCCAATCTTCCTCCTCACTACTCATCTGGTAGATTGAACATCCTGGCATCTGCGGACAGCAGGCACTTAACCAGAGAGGGAAAAAATTTTCTGTTCAGATTTATCTCAGATAAATACAGTGAACATTCTCACTAAACAGCCTACCAAGGAACGAGAAGCCTCAGAAGACAGAGACTTCCCTGTCACTCTTTAAGTTAAATACTGCCAAATTAATCATTTAATCAGCATATTTAGTCTTAATTTTTATTTTAATTTTATTGTAATATTTTTATTAATTCTTGAAAATTTTTATACATTCATACAATGTATTTTAATTCTTTCACAACTTCCCCCTTAACTCCTCCTGGATCCACTTCATACCCTCTAGATCTATCTCAACTTCATGTCCTCTTTTTTTTCCTGAGCGACCAGTAAGTTGAATTAGTACTGCACATACTTGGATGGGTGTGGGGCCACCCACTGAAGCATAGGGCATCAACCAGGGCCACACCCTTAAAGAAAACTGACTCTTCCCTAGCAGCCACTAACTGTCCAAAGAGTCCCAGCTAGGGTGGGACTCGTGGGCCCCTTCCTCATCAATGCTCAGCATGTTCTTATATAGAAAGTTTCCACTTCAAGAGGCAGCCATTCTGGCACCTCAAAACTTCAGTATTTCCCAGGAAAATCAATCTGGTCTGCATTTCCTTTTCTAAACTTTTCATCAAAATCAGTGAAAAAAAAGTATAAATAAGCCTTATGTTTTCTGATGAGTCTGTATATGTTAACACAGAGTTACCATTCCCCACGGCCATTTCAGCCATCCCACAATCCCTCTGTGAAATGCCAAGCATAGCAGACTATGCACACTCAGTGTTTGGTGGCTACAAACGCAAACACATTCCTGTAGATTTTCCCATGCCAGTCACAAACAACAATTGGCACTGCAGTCAACAGCACTTGTGGCCGTACAACATATTATTCATGTCTTCAGATGATGCAAGAAACAGGACCTCAGCAAACTCAAAGAAAAATGTATTGGGTCTATGAAATGACTCAAACTTTTGGATTACAGACACAGGAACTGAAAAAGACGGTGTCAACCAGACTAATCCAGATGAAAACAGACCGTGTCTCAGCATCATCACGCTCATCACAAGTTTCACTTGGCCAATCACCAAAACTACAAGTGTGCTACCACTGCTGTCAAAACCTGAGGAGTATTTGGACACCTTTACTATCAGGAAGTTAGAAAACACGTGTTCCATGGGACAGGGATGTAGTTCAGGCGGTAGAGTGCTTATCAGACATGCACAAAGCCCCGCCTTCCTTCCCCAGCAAGGAGTAAAGCAGTCTGTCACATACCTGTAATCCTAGCCCTCAAGAGGCAGAGGCAGGAGGGTCTGGAGTTCAAGGTCATCCATGGCTACATGAGTATGGGGCCAGCCTGGACTACATAAGAGCCTGTCTCAGGAAGAAATTGCCTAACATGGTTACAACAAGTATAATCATATCCCAAATTACTGTCATTTTGCACTTAAGTTTCAGTATTATTTTATTGTACAAAGGAAAACTACAAACTACAGGACAGTGACATCTCTGGGACCTGTTCTCTCGTTTCTCCTTTTGACTGAATGTATATTGTCAAAGATGCCTTTGATGCCCTGTAGCCATCCTCTTGGATTTTTGCTTTTTCAGATAATATCCAGAAATAAAAATTTCTGTGGCAATAGCCAATAATAAAATTTCCAGGGCCGTCTCCCTCTTCCCAGCATTATGTGGGGCAAGTAAAGACTGTGGGTTTAGCCTAAGGAGGATGTGAGATACAGAGCATCTCGAGTGTTATTTATAAGTAAGTTATAGAAACACAGTTCAGGCCAGGTGGTGGTGGCGCACGCCTTTAATCCCAGCACTTGGGAGGCAGAGGCGGATCTCTGTGAGTTCGAGGCCAGCCTGGTCTACAAGAGCTAGTTCCAGGACAGGCTCCAAAGCTACAGAGAAACCCTGTCTCAAAAAACCAAAAAAGAAAAAAAAAGAAAGAAAAGAAAAGAAAGAAAGAAAGAAAGAAAAAAAGAAAAACATAGTTCATACTGCTAGAGTTTAAAAGAAAAACTTGCCACATCACAGAACATAGAATTAGGAAAAAATGAAGGGGCCCATAGACTAACAGGAGAAGAACCCCACCATTGTCTGGAAGCTATTGTGCCTCTCTGTCCCTCTGTCTCCCGTCACTCCTACAACAGATTAATTTGTGCCTTCACCAGCAAAGAAATGAATATCCTTAAACTGTCATTTAAATCAATTTTAAGAAGACTGAAGCTTCCTTTGAGCCACTCACAACTTGATGAGAGAATATTATGCTTAAATTAGCATCTTAAAACCATGGAAGTAAAAAGAAGCAGAATTGGCCAGCAAAGGGAAGGTCATGCTGTTCAAGGGAGATAAGGAGGGTTAGGGGAGAACATACACACCAGCATTAACGAATGTCCCTGGGGTCCAGCGTTCTCTCCTCTGGTCTAACTGGGATGTCACAAAGTGCCACAGGGGCTGCTGAGGTGGCACAGAAGGCAAGAGTACTTGCTGTGCCAGCATGAGGACCAGAGTTTGGATCCCACCACCCATGAAAAAACCGTGGTATAATCCCAGTGATCAGGGGAACAGAAAAGGAGAATCTCTGGAGCAGGAAGGACACCATCTTAATGCCAGGTTCAGTGAGAAACTCCGCCTCAAAAGCATAAGGTGGGGAGTCAGACAGCAGGACACCGGACACCCTTCTCTAGCCTCCGTGTGCATATTCATGTACACCACACATGCACACACCATGCACATATACCACACTCACACATCAAAGAGACACCATCAGAAATATTTTTCTTGGTGTCTTTATTATGGAACTTGCTGAACTATTGGGTAAGGACACAACTAAGATGAGAAAAAAAATGGTCTTGGACCATTGGGGTTTACAAAATCCTACATAAAATCTTCTCTCTACAGATCAGTCCTGGCCTGTGATTCTACCTGGCACAAGGCTATTGGTAGCATTTGACCAACTCCAAGTTCTTTGTTTTCTGTCCTTTGACATTATTCTTGGATATAAAGCAATATGAGATCCTTATAACACTAAAAATAAAAGAGAGACCTTCAGTGGTTTCTGTTGGGTATTCATTCAGAATTTAATCAAAACACTAGGTAATTATTTTTAATGTTTGAGCAGCCATTTTGTAAGGGTGTCAGCTATAAATACCTACACAAGTCAGTGACAAGATAGTTGTGTTGGCACAACTGATGGTCATGGCACATGGGAGGCAGAGGCGTGAGGATCACTAGGTTGAAGTCAGTCTGTACCACATAATGAGGGTCTGCCCCTGCCCAAAAAACCTATTTTCATGACATATGCCTTTTAATATCAGAAGTTCATGGGTTTTCCTACATATTCTGTAATAAACTTGTAACAATGTGAAAAAGAAATATAGGGGCAGGAGAGATGACTCCGCAGTTAGGAGTACTAGACTGGCTGCTCTTCCAAAAGACGTGGGTTCAATTCCCAGCACCCATATGGCAGCTCACAGCTGTGTGTAACTCCAGTTCTAGGGGATCCGACACCTTCACGCAGACATGCATGTAGGCAAAACATCAATGCATATAAAATAAATAAATAAATCTTTAAAAAAAGAAATATAAGCAAATATTTTTATAATTTTCATCAAAAGCGAACGGGCCATAAAAGTATAGCATATGTATTGCTGAAAGATTTCTAGCAAATTCAAATCCACAAATTAAATAAATAAATAAATAAATAAATAAATAAATAAATAAATAAATAAAAGTGCTTAGCTTTTCAATAAACCACACATCCACATGGCTGAGTCTATGTGCAAAGTCAGCCTTCACTCGAGTAGGATTTAATTCCTGCTCTGGTCAGTGCTTTTACAGTTTCCTCGTCAATCCACCAAGAGCCCGGTGACATGTCTAGAAAGTAGTTTACAGAGTGCTGAGCACTGGCAAAGCATGGGGAACAGGGTGGGTGGAGTGAGCCTTTTTTCTCAGTGAGATGTTGCACCTGTCTGCTGAAGACGCGGTGACTCACTGTAGCTGGCACTTGTTCAACTGAAACACATCTTGCTTTTCTCCCATTGGTCTCTCATGTATCATCCTGGGAAAAGATAAAGTTCACTAGCAGTAGATGAAGATAACCCTCCTCAGGAGCCTCATTCCAGAAGCACGTTGGAAGCCCCTAGACGGGTGTTTCTCACCCTGTGGATCACCACCCTTTGGGGGGAGGGTCAGACCTTCACAGAGGTTGCTAAGATCATTTGCATATCAGAGATTTACATTAAAATTTGGTAACAAAATTGCAAGTATGAAGCAGCAACAAAAATAATTTTATGGCTGGGGGTCACCATAACCTGAGGAACTGTGTTAAAGGTTTGCAGGATAAGGAATGTTGAGAAGCATTGCCCTAGACCCTCATACTAGTTAGATTGTCTTCACATAAGGAGAGCAGCTTCAAGTGTTCATGGTGTTCTCCTGTTCTCCTATTTTACTTATTTTAAAGTATGTGTTGTACACAGAGCCTTTTGATGTACTGGAAATGATCTTAAAGAACTTAGAAATCACTTACCAATCTTTTGAAATTGTCTTTGTTTTAATGTCTTTTGCCCTCTGAATGATCCATAGAATTACTATATTTTATTCCTGTCTTATTTAATATCATTTTACAGATACTGAACCCACAATAGAAAAGAGGAGAGATGACTAAGAGCCTTATTAGGATAAATAGCTTCATGATACATAAACTCTACAGTATTGCTACCATTGTGATGCTTGAGAGAGCATCAGTTACCTGAACGTGGGCCATTCGGGAAGAATTAGATTACTTACTGCAAATCCAACTTTTAACCTTAGCAACGAGCTGACAGTCACAATAGCAAGATAATCGTCTGATAGTGCTCATTTCCCCGTGGATCCTCCTGTGCAGAATGGGATTTCTGCTCCTGACTCCAGATCAAGCTCAGGACCACCACTCCCTCTAACCTTTGTGCTTTACTCTTCAAGTGCCCCTGTCCTGAAGCACTCAGAAATCCGACAGCAATGCTCTACTTGTATCAAGTAGATAAAACTTGATTTTCTTCCAAGATTCCTGCTGAATTCTGAGCTCCTCTTAGCAATGGCTGACTTCATTACAAAGATTTCAAAGAAGTTGCAGCTCTAGAACTTCCTTGTCACAGAAACAAAACCTTTACCTAATAAAATATTATTCTTTGGGGATATTCAAATCCACATTTCGGCAGGGAACCAACAATTTTGTCCAAATAAAGACATGCATATTTAGATTGCAAAAAAAAATCAAGATTCAAAAAAATTCTTATAAATACCTTTAAAAATCAAAGCTTTTGTACTATATGAAAGCTAAACTATCTGACATTTCATAAATTACAGGATTTGGGTGTGACGTGAATATTTAGGTGGGAAATCCTTTTTGTGTCTCTAGCCTGCAGTTAATGCTCACTTTCTAGATGGGAAAACTGTACTCAAGCTGTCCTAGTCACTTGGAAGTTTCTTCCAGGTGCCCTGCTGGCGATGGTTTCTGGGCACCCATCCATGTGAAATTCTCAACCTTGCCGCCCAAGCCCACAGTTATTCCTTGTCAAGACTTGCCCCACTAGCCCTCTACGTTCAGACCAAACCCAGGCGAAAGTCTTGATTGCGGCCCAGGATAATCAGGAAAAACTTGGTTGACACCTGCAACTTAACTGAGTGGTGGTGGTTTCATCATAGTCAAGTGTGGGATTTCACATGCACGCCTTCCTAGAGATGGCTATCCTACCCAAACCGGCCGTGTTCACTCTACGCTATGGGCTTCCTCATGAGCGCTTGAATGCTGTCTGTCGGCTTCAGGAAGCTGAGTTGACATCTCTGCTCACAACCCACTATTTAACCGAAAAGGCATATCTTTGTTGAATCCAGTGAGGACACCTCCCAGTATAAGGTTGAGCATGATTAAAATGCAAACAGGAAACATGCGAAGCAGTGTGAAAACTGCTACATTTGTGACTCCAGTGCTGAAGAAATGCCTGGGCCTTCCCCTTCTAGGAATTCAGAGTATGAACAGCTCCCAAAGGAAGAGGGGCAGACACAGACACACAGAGACATACACAGATACATCTTAAACAAAAATGTGGATTTCATAGCATCTGGATTGCAGAGTTATTTTGTTGCTGGTCTTGTTTTAAGCTCGTGGAGTTCTCCAGTTGCTCAACAGCCTGGTCATTAGTTATCTTCCTGAGCTGCCTATGAAAATTTTCCAAAGCTCAACAATGGGGGTGAGGGGGTTGCAGCCTTGGGAAAGCAATACCCAGCTTCTCCCACTAAATGGCAAGGCCAGGTGATCAATAGTGAGTCTATCTGAAGGGGTAGAGGTGCAATTGGGGAAAATGTATGTGTCTTTATTTGCTTAATTTAACCGAAGAAACTGCATACACTTGTCACCTCCAGCATGACGCTTCACACACCTGTGTAGGATGGCCCAAGCATGCTGCTTAAAGTGGACAGCCTCCCAGCTTGATTATCTGGTGTGGCGTGAAGACTTGGCCTTCAAAATCAATTCTCTGAACAATTTGGAAATAATTGGCATGCTATCATTCTCAGTTTCTGTGAAATCCTCCTTCTCTTACACTGTGAAAGAGTGTCTCTCCTGCCCTGGCTTATTGCACTCATTCTGTTCCATTTCGTATGAAAAGAGGAATCAGAGGTGGCAACACAGTGTTAACAGATCCGATCAAAGTTAGTGTCCCTCAAATGAAGCTAAAGAGACGGTTCGTGGGTAAGAGCACTTGCGCTTGCAGAGGATCTGGGTTCGATTCCCAGCACCACCTGCCAATCATCTGTAGCGACAGTTCCAAGGGATTTCATACCCTCTTCTGGTCATGGAGGACATCAAACCCACACCTGATACACATGTAGACACACAGGTAAACAGTCATATAAAAGTACGATAAAGATATCTAAAATGATGTTTTTAAAGAAAAAGCACTTCAAGCTACTCTCTTTAGCCTTCAGTTAATGCTCTTTTTTCTAGAGGGAGAAACAGAAGCCAACTAAAGCTTCTGAACCAAGGGCCCCGGTAATTTAGAGTCATCCATTAAATAATTTATTAATGTTATTTCAAGTGTGAATAAAAGTCATTTGTTTATTTATTAACATGTATTTTAAAGGCAATTCTATTAATAATACTATTCAATTATTAATACTGAAGAAAACACATGGTTAAGATTCATGGCGAGTTGTCTGTGTGGATAAAATATGATCTGACTGTTCCTGCTCCTACTGCCAGACCCTCCCTGCCATTATAGACACTGTCTCTCTAGGACCACAAGACAAGGAAAAGCCCTGTTCTTCCTTTAAAGAAAAAAAAAAGATTTATATTGATGCACTGGTTCAAAGTGCATTTTTTTATAGTTAAACACTGAATTAAACAGTTTATTCGTATTATGAATTTGATCTTCAGAAGACCCATTTGGACTCATGGTTCTAATTTCATATGAGGAGCACTACATACAACGACACTTAAACAACTGTTCAGAGTTCTAACCTAGATATTCTGCTCTCAGATGGACCCCTTCCTGACACGGCCATCTCTACTGTAGACAGGAACATTCCTTGTTTGGGTAAGGCAGCCAGCCTACTGCATGGAAGGGCCGGCAGGGGCTCCAGAGGCAGGTCTCAGCTGGCACGTGTGCATTTGCTCTATCCTTGAAATATAGTGCCAGACATGTTGCCCGAGATGTCCGATTTCACAAACTTTCTTTGTGTCTACGACAACTGCTTCGCCAGTAGGCATGGCAGTGTGTTTCCTTATGAGATTAAACATAGGCATGAGAGAAATCGATGTGCAAGTGCATTCAACACAGTCCTTGAGTTGTGCCATGTCTGAGAAGCCAATAGTCTCCAAGTTGTCTGAAATGAAGCCAAGCACGGGGCCTCAGACACTGTATACGCATTTCAGATATACAGGCCAAATAAAGGGTCCATTTAATTTTTATTTAAGAGCTAGCATGGTTTCTCTTTCTTCAATGAAATTCTCTTTATCTCTCAAGCTGCCTACTTCTAGAATGTTACTCACATAAGCTATGAACAGGAGCCACCTACTGCCACATTTGGTATTGCTCATAATTCCTCAGTTGTCACAAACCCTCAGATCTTGCAAAAATAACTATCATTCTAAAATAAGAAATGCAGAAATAATTACATACATGTTCTTAATGTTAGCACTAATTACAATTCGCTGGTAAGCACTGCTCATAAATCCCATCTTCTTCCTGAGACACTGGCTTCACAAACAACAAGTGCACTTGAGGGTATCTTCGCTCATCCGACAAGTATTTATGGAGAGCCTGCCTCGCTGCGTGGGCGACTGTGCTGGCCCCTGGGGATTGATAGCATCAGGAAAGCTACAATCCCTGCCCTCAGGAACATGGGATAAGCTGAGCTGTCTTATAAAGATGGACACAAATAAACATGCAGAGTGTATGACGACGGCCTTGGCAGGGAACAAGGAGCACACTGGAGGAATGCACTAGGGGCCTCAGGCCCCCACTTGGCTGGGTGGGGAAGGCAGGCTGGAAAGAATAGCCTTCAGGGAATGGATGAGGATTAAGTGGCTAAGATGTCCCAAACCAGAACACAGCAGGAGCGCAGGTCTGCGGGAGAGGGAGATGGCGCATATAAGAAACTAAGAGATTTGAGGTGGAGACATGGAGCCGAAGAAGAGGCGATGTGCACAGAGCTCAGCCAGCCACACTGACAAACCGAGCTAGGTCGTACGGTCAGTGGGTTCCAGGCGGCAGTGTAACAGAGACGAGGAGGACATTTGGAAGCCATGGGTGGGACTGCCAACCTTTCGGCACATCTGGTCAATGTTGTTGTGTACAAAGTTGACAGTCAAGAATTTCACAACTGAGTTAAGAAAAAAATCAAAAACAGTGTTTTAAATAAGTTCACAGGTTTATGTTAGGTGATATTCACAGCAACCCTGGGCAGCTTGCAGGCAGCAGGCTGAGGGTGGGCATCTGATGGTTCACGAAACTTCTAAGCATCTGTCTGCATTGGGCCTTTTATTCTCATGACAAGTGCATTATGGTTGCCACAGCCATTTCACAGGGAGAAAGGAACAGGAAATTTGGTGACAATTGTTTGTCACAACCATCACTGACTTCAGCAAGAGTTTCTCCCCTTCAGCAGTCCTGCTGCATATGCCCAGCTGTTGCTCATTGTCCTGTGACCTAGCTCTCTGCTGAGGTGCTTGGGACTGGAGAGTATTTGGGGAAACTTCACAGCTACGTTGTCAAGAATGCCTATTTGGTCATATTTTATACCATTTGCCCTATCTAATTTTTAAACTTTATGTAGTTTTGGTGTGTTCTGCACCCCATCAACATGTATGTGTCTTGAGTCACTTAAGTCATATTTAAAAAAAGAAATCACCTGATTTGGGGAGGTGAAGCGTGTGAGCTTGTGATTCTGTCTCATGAAATGAAGTGTTAGACCGAGCACACGCTGTCAGTCTGGCCCAAGCTGCCCTGCGTCCCCACACCTCACATAGACGGGACACCAGCTCTGGTATGTGAATAGCAGCTCAGCCGCCTGTAACTTCAGAATCCTGCTGAGCAGCGGAGTCTCTGTAGCCTCTTTCACTCCCTCTGTGGACTCGTTGAGATGTTCCTACCTCAACAGCTATGGAGGAAATGAGAGATGGTGGTGGGAATGAGCAAACAGTCTAGCACTTCAAATGTAACAGTAGCTGTGGGTTATCGTCATCGTCATCATCATTACTATTTTCTCTGATGTTGACTATGTCATACACTGCATCCAGTTCCTGTGCCACCTCCTTGGGGGAGAGCAAGCCAAGCTCTGAAGAAGGTAAGACACTTCCTAAAGCCCCACAGTCAAGAGGCGGGGCTGGGATTTGAACCCATCTCTAGCTCACACAAAAGCCAAGCATCTAGCAGCCCCACTGTTCCCCTCCTTCCTATTCTTATCTACCAAGCACAGCAAGCGATTGGCTCCAACAGGATTCCTACCAAAGCATGCTTTGCTTAAATCAGAAAAATCTAAGGCCGTATTTACATAGTACAGCACATTCCGCTTCATTAACAGTACATCTTTGTCATATAATTAATTCCAGAAACAATCCTGTCCTGCCCTGATGGTTTCGGTGATGTGTAATGCTGCTTGTACTTGCTTAATGAAACAGATGCTCCTGTTGGCCACTCAGCAGCGTGGGGCTGTCCAGCTGCCTTCAGGAATGAGTAACTGAGTGACTCAACCAGCACTGGAAGAAAGCAGGGCCCTTTTCATGGAGCAGCTACGTAAAGGAAGACACATGCCTTGTCAACCAACTGCAAATGATTTATTGACTGAGCTCCACCCAACCAGGCCCAGCAATTTCCCATTCGTCCCTTCCCAGTCCTCCCTGGCCCATGTCCCCACCCTCTGGCCACCTGCCCTTCCCAGGATCCACCCTCTTTGTAAGGTGAAAGGCCTCTTCAGCTCACAGCTCACGTACCACACCCTGTCTACTGTACTGGCTTGCTCAGCAGCCAGTGCGCCCCTGCCCTGTGTCTTCAAGGAGACTCTCCTTCCCGTGTCCTCCCTTGCTCCTGTACCCTAACTCCCATCCTACTCCTCCACCTGTCAGCTTGTATTTCCCTTTGCATTCCATGTCTTCCTTCGGAATTACTTTCAATGGAGCAAAACAGGTGAAATAAGCAAGCATCCAAGAATCTTTGTCAATCCCGGGACCCCTGATGGCAATCTCCCATGAATGGACTCTCAGTTAGTCAGGCCAGCTCCCTGGGGCACAAGAAAACGCCCCATGTAAATATGCCATTATGCCTATCCTATTGTGGGTCATTGTTAATCACTGATGGGTAATTAGGACAGACCTTTCTTTACTGTGGTCATAACAATTTTGACTTCCATTCATGGGCCAGGAAGCCTGTGTAACAGGTGCCTCCCATACATTAGCTCGCAACCCTCATCACAACCCTCTTTGTGGGTATGTGTGCTAGCCTCTGTGTGTGAAAGTGCTAAGTAATTTAGGGAGAAATTAAATCATCTGCTTGCTACCATATGGTCTTCAGTGCCAAATACAGGCTTTGAATATAAAGCTTGCCAATGCCACCAAACTCTTTCCAACTCCCACCACTGGTATATTCTGTACAACAAAAGGTGAATATTGTATGGTTGTTGAAATCTATCCCTTACAGCCAGGCAGTAGTGGTGCATACCTCTAATCCCAGCACTCGGGAGGCAGAGACAGATGGATCTCTGAGAGTTCGAGGCCAGCCTGGTCTACAGAGTGAGTTCCAGGATAGGCTCTAAAGCCACAGAGAACCCTGTCTTGAAAAAACAAAAAAAAAGAGAGAAAAAGAAGGAAAGAAAGAGAAAAAGGAAGAAAGGAAGAAAGAAAGAAAGAAAGAAAGAAGAAA
>JAQHUG010000549.1:442910-469122 GCA_028555095.1 Dicrostonyx torquatus | reverse complement strand
AAAGAAAAAGAAACAACACCAAAATAGTAGCTATAAAGACATCTGAGGAAGGACAGTTGAGGCCATCTTCCCTGAACTACACACACACAGTCCAAACTGAGGACCCGGCTGGTGGTGTGTGGACCCACAGCTGTACTGAACTATTATGACATATAACAATATATATAGTATATATTACAATATATATATACAAAACCACCCAAGAGTATAAACACAGGTGTTAGGACCTTGCCATCACCACAAGTGAGTTATTTAGTATAAACATTGTTTTGTTTTCACAAGATGCTATTAGACAAATTAACCCCCATTCCTGGAGAAAAAAAAAAGCAAGCAGGCAAACCAGACAAACAAACTAATAAATATTAAAACATGGAGATTAAAAGAAAATGGAAAGTTGGTTCCCATTCCTACCCCCAAACATTTAAACCAAATTATAAGAACAAAAGAAGACAGAGGGAGGGAGAGAGAGAGGCAACCCACACAACGCAGGTCGTGAGGACCTGAAGAGTTGTTTGCCGAGCTTCCACCTACCAAGCTCAAGGGACTTGGACTCTGAGCAGAGAGGACCGAGTAGCAGCGACCTCGTGAACCTGGCACAGTGCTCTAGAACCACGTGTGTCCCAGGATGCAACAGGACACCTAAAGTACGTTTTCTCCCGGGCGCACCCACGTGGGCTGCAGATCCGTCAGCTGCCTTTTGTGTCACCCTGATGCTTACCTCAGAGAAACTGAAAAAAGACAGCTTCAAACATATGCAGCATCCTAGAAAAGGAACCAAAATTAGCAACTGGAGGGAGGACATAAGCCTGCAGATACATTATGCAAGATGGAGTAGAATTTATAGCTAACGGGTTAATACAAACCAACATAGAAAATGTCTCTTCTATGGGAAATGTCTTCAACTCAATATATGCCTTTAAGGAAAAATAATAATCTTGCCTCATCTGACTTCTCTAGACCTAATTCGCAATTCTCTGCCCCCACCCCCACCCTGTGGCTATATCTCACCTGTTTCTGCCCAGATGTTCTGTCCTGCTCTGTTCTGTGAAGAGAGGTCTGGCCCTGGGAGCCAATGAGGAACCTAAGCACACACCTGATTCAAAACAGGCCACTAGACACAAAGGTATCACAAGGCTCTCCCTCTGGCCAACAGAACACCTGGGAAGATGAGTACGGGGAGGGGATACTGAACTTTTCCTAATGAAGTCTTGAATCTGAAATGACTGTAATTGCAGAGCCTGCGTATTTTCCCTGGAAGTGGCTCTAGGAAACTTGCTCTCCTCTCAAATGAGGTTGAGCCTGACATTGTAATACTAGAAAGAGCCCCTCGTTTTGTGTGCCCCACTCTGCCCCAAGTGCCCACACTTAGCTGCTTTGTTTCCATCTGACAAAAACATGACAAGGTGATCAGCATTTGAGATTTTCCAAGGTGCCCTTGCTGATGGGGTCCTAAGTGACCAATAATAATATTAGTGGGAAGTCATGAAGATTGGAGCTTGGATTCTGGCAATAGGCATTTAAATGAGAGAGACTGATGCTAAGTGAACATGCAATAAGGCGTGTACATACTGAAGAGAAGGAGGGACCAGCAGGGTTTAAACATTATCTGTTGGCGCACGCCTTTAATCCCAGCACTCGGGAGGCAGAGGCAGGCGGATCTTTGTGAGTTCGAGACCAGCCTGGTCCACAAGAGCTAGTTCCAGGACAGGCTCCAAAGCCACAGAGAAACCCTGTCTCGAAAAAAACAAAAAAAACAAACAAACAAAAAAAACATTATCTGTACATTCAGACGGAAGAGAAGTGAGATCAGTGAGTGCTGAGCAGAGCCTGATGGTTGTGTTTTGCAGTCTGCCTGTCTGCCTGTCTTTCTGGGTGTGAGTAGTGGCTTCTTGTGCCCATGCAAGGCAGGCACACAGTTTTCTCCCCCTGAGTGTGGTTAACCTTGCATTTGGACCAAGTGTCAGGATGACATCATGTTCAGGAGAAAGGTGGACGCACAAGAATAGCAGCAAGATAAGAGGACAGGATAAGCGGTGTCTTCTCTGTGAATCGTTAGCCCACAGGGAGAACTGACCCTTCTAGCTCAGCAATAATTGCACAAGGAAGGGAAAAGGCGAGCTGGAGGACAGAGACCCAGGAACTAATGCTTTTCTTTCAATCTTTCCACTTTACTGTGCACTACTCAATAGTATTCAATAGTCACTGAAAATTTTTAATGAAATCTGGATAAAAGTTTAGTCATTAAAATTCCTGAGGAAAATAGTCTGTAAACTTTATTTCAAACTTGAAAAGTCCCTTTCTTCAGGTTTTCTAGGAACGTAATTATACTCTTGCATTTTCATCAAGGAATTTGAGCTGAACTTGGTGGTGTGGCCTGCAGTCTTAGCATGTGGTAGAGCAAAAGGATTGGTGGTTCAAAGCCATCATCAGAGTGAGTTAAGGGAATTCTGGGATACATGAGACAGGACTCAAATACACTGGGATATTGAGTCAGGACTCAAATACACGTAGGTATACATGTACACACACACACACACAAAGCCACACTTAATGCCATAATTGAGTACAACTATTCCATAAATAGAACATCTTATAAAACCAATGTTTTTGTAGACTTTAAGCATCACAAAAATCAGTTAAAATAAAACATTTGAAAAAAAAAGGGACCAAATAGTCTGGATATTGTAAAACCAAAACTGTTGATAGTAAGTATACATAAAAATATAATTTTAAAATAGGCAGGAAATTTTGGGTTTATATTTTTTAAAAAACTCAACTTCTCCACTCAACAAATAATTTTATACAGTTTCTGGTATCATCAAGGTTAGGGCCTAAATATGGAATTACTAGATTGTAAGAACTAACTATTTTAATTAACAAGTATCAGATAATTTTAAGAAATAGTTAAAAGGGGATCTAGTCACTTTCTCTGTATATATGAAGCCTAATTTGTTTGATAACTTCCACAATGAGAATTTTATGCATAGCTCTATTTCAAAGTGGTATTTTAAAAATAGGAGTTATTAGCCAGTGACACTGAGATACATGACCTGGAAAAGAACATGGGGATGAGTAGTAATGAGAACAGACAAGTTCTCAGCAGCAGGAGGCCTCTGCGCCCAAATCTGTGCTTGGTTCAGAACTGTCTAGATGAACTCACCTGCTTCTAACAATGAAATCAAAGTGAAATGTAAAACCTGCATTCTAATTTACAGAGATAGTTGTTTTCTTTCAGTTCTGAGACAGGACCAAGCTGGTCTCAAATTTGCCCAGCAGTCGAAGATGGTTTTGAAGTTCTGATCCTCTTAGCTACACTTGCTAAATGCATCACAGGCATGCCCCGCCAGGCCAGGTTTTCTCTGTTGCCTGGATCAAATCCATAGATTTGTGCAGGGGAGGAAAACTCTCTGCCAACTGAGGTACATCCCAGGCCCCCAGAAGTTTTCTGTGTTTTATAATTATTGTTTCTACAACTTTATTTCATCTTTACCTGCAGAATCATTCATTTATTTACACAGTCAGCAAATGTTGGTTGTAATTACTGTTTCCTGCAGCCCATGTCATTAGAGGAAGTGGCATTTGTTAAATTCAGTTTATTTAAAGTCTGGATTGGTCAAATTATGAAAAAGTTTAAAATATTATAAAACTAGATATAAGTATTTGTTCCTTTAAAAGTATCTTTTCCTATTCTGCAGTGCTAGATAATTCTGCTTCTAAAAGCCACCAGTTGTCAAAAATTCTAGTGCCAGCTGTGGTACAACTCCTTGTTCATTACTGAAGGATGTCCTGGGGGCCTCTAGACAATACAAGTTCTTACCCTTCCTCCACCAGAATACACTGAGACCCTACTGCTGAAGACATCATATGCCTTGAAGACAAAATACAGAGAAACCAAACTGGAACTGAACTAAAAGTGCAGGCAGCTGTGAGAGAAAGGTTGTCAACTGTTTTACACAGCTGTGACCCCTACAAACTAAAAGATCAACCTTTTAGGCAATACGTGTCTACCTTTCAATAATGGCACAACTGTTACGAATAATAACCAACTGCTCTCTGATTGGATATGAGACCTACTCGCAGGATACAATTCATCCCTGGTAATGTCAACTTGAATAGAAAAAAAATGGCTTATGACTGAGAAGGACATAGACCAAAATATTGTTTAGACTAATTATCATGGCTCCAACCAAACCACTCCCTAAATATCTGCGTTTATACCCATAGACAAATGTTATTCTCAGTGAAGCTTCTCCTTGCAATAACCATAGAGATTCATGACTGAATAAGATGCTGAGAATAAGTGATGGTTAAGTGCGCGTTCCTAAATGGGACATTGATACCACATTTAGGAGGCTCAGGGAAGGGGCAGAAAGAATATAGAAGCCAGAAAATAGGAAGAACAGTCATGAAATGCTATAATCTGAGTTTGACACATCCAGTGCAATCATCATCTACAGCAGCTGGAGCTGCCTGCAATGGGCCTGCATAAAACTAGGTTTGTCAACAGGCATGGGTAGGGATGGACTTATAGAACTCATCTATGGTCCTCACTGCTAAACTTCTAGCTACTAATGCGTCCTGGGAGAATGGAAGACATTTGTCAGGGACCAGCCTAGACACAATCACTTCTTGCTAGGGTAGGGGCATGGGGACTTAGAAATATAAGTAAAGAATATAAAGACATGTGAAAAAATAATAAAAACAGAAACCATAGAATAGTACCAGGAGGGTGTTCCAGTACTGAAATTCATCTGAATTTAATTTTCCATACATTTTTATACCCCAATGCAAAAGAGAGAAGAAGGCAATAGAAGACTTCTTTAACTTGATACAAAGGACAATTTGAACAGTTAATTGCTTTAACACTTTGAGGCATCAAGTCATCACCATTCTGTTGTTTAGGCAGTGAAGCCACCCTAGACCAAGTATTCTGAAGACAACCATTCCCCAGGTAATCACATATTACAAAAGGAGGAGCAGAAGTATGCTTGCATATCCTATCTGTTAGGACGAGTGGATCTGTTTGTATGAGCCATCTTAATGTCAAAAGAACCAAGTGATCACAAACTAAGGTGGACCACCAAACAAGGTGGAAATTGGCTCACATTTTTGGGACTCCACAGACATTGTTTTCAACTATATACGTACTAAGGAAGCTCACCAGATTCCAATTATTGTTTCCAAATTCATGGTTAGGCCAGGTGGTGGTGGCACACTCCTTTAATCCCAGCACTCGGGAGGCAGAGGCAGGCGGATCTCTGTGAGTTTGAGACTAGCCTGGTCTACAAGAGCTAGTTCCAGGACAGGCTTCAAAGCCACAGAGAAACCCTGTCTTGAAAAACCAAAAAAAAAAAAAAACCAAATTCATGGTTACTAAGATGGCCCTGGGTAAACTCACAGAACAAAACAAAAAGACATGAATAGGGGAAAGAGACTTGTGTAAACATAGAAAGGTTTGTAGGGTTCATATAGGGTAGGTGTTACTATAATCAGGTTCACTGTTTACATACAAGAAATGGTTGAAGAATGAACTTTTCAAAAAAAAATTTAAATGTGATCATTAAATTTTCAGGAAAGATAGTGAAAATGGAAAGTATGGTATTATGAAAGGAGACAGGGTCTAAGAAAAAATACCACATGTTCTCTCTCATATGCAGATCCTTTAATGTTTGCACACATGTAAATACAGGGTTCTAAGAATGCGTGTAGACTAAAACAAGAAAGGAATCAATGAGAGGAGAACTAGGTCTACTGAGAAAGGGGACAAAGGGACACATGTGACACAAGAGTGGGAGGAGGAGAAGTAGGAAGATATCTAGGAGGGAGGTGGGAGAATGTGGAATGAGAAACAGCAAAAACAAATTTTGTTTGAAGAAGGTTGCAGTGGAACCTAATTCTTGTGAGCTAATAAAACAATCTAAGAGAAAAAAAATCATCCTGTACTGAACAACAGAATAAAATTTAAGTGAGATACTTTTATATACATTCTTTCAATTATCACATGCTGCTGCTACATATGTTTAAGAATATCAGCCAACTGGGGAAATGTGTTCAGCATCTCCTTGTTATTAAAATAAGAAAACTGAATAATTACTCCCTGAAATAAGCTCCACGATTGTCTGCCTCTGGTGATTCTTTCTGTAATTATGTCAGAGAATCTCACATGACTATTCCTTTTATGTAGTCTTCCATCTGTTAGCAACTAAGCAGGAAGTCACCTCTAGCCGCAAATCTGTAATAGAGCTAACCTTGAAAGTGGCAAGACTTTCCTGTGAAAGTTGAAGTCTCTCTTCATTCTTGTTTTTTAGCCATGCTTGCTTTGTGCTGGAACCTACCCAGACACAGCCCTTTGAGTGCATATTTTCTGTGTTGCTCTCTTTGGTCCATAGTATATGCTTTTGTTGTTGCTGCTGCTTGAAACTTGTTTTTGAGAATTTCCTCCATGTGTCCTGCATTAGCATGATTTCTATCCCATGTCCTCTCCCTCTCTAACTCCCCCTGTGTCCCCACAACTTACCCTCAAATTCGTGACTTATTAGTCTTTAATCATTTATTTTCCCTACATTAAATCAAGCATTTCAATCTTTCATATTATTTTAGGTTTTGTTTACATTTATGTTGTATATAGGGGAGAGAGGTGTGCGGATTGTATGTTCCCAGCACCCGACTCCCAGCCACAACTGCTGGCCCGCTCAGCTGCTGGTTGCTTGCTTATGCCCAAAATAACCACATGTGAACGGTATTCATTTAAACTCTGCCTGGCCCATTATCTCTAGCCTTTTCTTGGCTAGCTCTCACATCTAAACTAACCCATTATAAAAGTCTGTATGTCACCACAAGGTGGTGACTTACCGGACCGTTTCTAAGGTATGTCCATCTTCTGCGGGAGCCTCATGGCAACTGGCCACTTCCTTCTCTCTTCCAGAACTTCCGTTCTGTCTACTCCACCCACCTAAGGGCTGACCTATCTTACAAGCCTGGCAGGGTCTTTATTTAACCAATGAAAGCAACAGAAATACAGGAGGACCCTCCTAGACATTTATTTAGAGTATATTGTGTGGGGGGGAGAATACGTGGATGTGCTGCAGCACACAGATGGTGGCCAGAAGACAACTTGTGACAGCCCTCCTCTTGTACTGTGTGGACTGCACTTACATCACCAAACGTGGCAGCAAGTACACTTGTCTTCTCAACATCCATCAGTCTCCTTTCTTATTATTTTATAATCTCAAAGTTTATTTTCTAGTTTCAATACTCCAATCACTGAGGAGAAAAATCCTTAGAAATTAGTACAGATTAACAAAAAGTTGAAAGTGGATTTTTTTTCTCTTTTAGTCTGAAGAAAGCATTCAATGAATAATTTTTTTAAAAAAGATTTGAACATCTAACTGAATCTGAGTTGGTGAGAAAGAAAACAGGAAGGAGTAATACTTGTATTTTTGTTTTGTCTGATTTTGTTTTTAATAAAGAGTCTTGCTGTGCACACATTTGGTTTGAACTTGATCGGTTTGCCCTCCCTTTTCCAGTTAGAGACATTCCCTGGCGTGCCAACTTGGGTTGTGTTATTTTCAAGGATGATAAGAACACCTTTAGTGGATTATTATCACCAAGACCCTTGCTGCCCCTCTTATCTAGACTCAGGCATGCATATACTGTCTCTCCAAATGCCCTAAACTCTCACTCCGTTGTCTTCATTCTTTTAGCAGAGAATGCAATCTTATATTCATATCCATATAACTGTATCTAATAAATAATAAAATAAAATTTTAATTTGATATTTTATTAATTTTTTTTTATTCTGTCATTTTAATATTTTACCAATAATGTTTAGGCATGAACTCTACTATTGTGCTGTGACTCAGTGTCATCTAATAATGACTCTTGGATTTGTAATCTTTTTACATACTGTTAGTGTCAGTAGTGTATTGACATAAATAGCAGGAAGGTGATCATTGCCTGAGTGCCTAAGCCATGAAGCATCTGTGAATAAGAGATGACAACAACAGAGAGCCCATAAAAGAAACAACATATTACATTTCAAACTGTCAAGAACACTTGAGACAATATGCTTGGCACCATGCAATAAAATTATTCTACTAGATTACATTCTAGCAATTGTTCCAGACTTCTAAATGCTGTTTGAAGGGCTAAACAGGCAGAGGTCAGGTTCATTAATGTTTTCAAGGCGTGATGCTGATGCCTGCAGATGCCATGAGGATTGTGAAATCCTCAGCTGTGCACAGGGTATTCCCATGCCTCCTCCTCTTCAATTGGTTCTCTTAGGTCCTTTCCATCTGTAGATGGCTCCTAGTCAGGTCCTTTATGGCACATTTTAGAAGAACAGATAAGAATTAATTTTTTACTTTCTATCTGTTCAAAAGACAATATTATTTTGATAACAGAAATTTAAATTAATATTAATGGCAACACCTGTAGGTATTAATTATCTAGAAGCAAATTTTTCCCATGTTAGAATTTTCTAATCTCTGATCACCTGGAATGCATTACATTTAAATCCAATTCCCTAGAAAAATTTGTAATACTGATCATTTCATTTGTTGATTGATTGATTATTTTGTGTGCATGTCTATGCACCAATGTGAGTTCCTGTATACTGTGTACAGGAGCTCACAGACATCAGAAGAGGGCTTCAGATCCCTTAGATTGGAATGACAAGTGGTTGTGAGACACCATGTGTAAAGACTTACAGATCAGGACAGTAAATGACCAGTCACTGCATGGGAAAGAAGCAGATAGGGATGAAAAAGTGGTTCTAGTCTGGGAGACTTCCTGAGGACCTCCAAACTTATCTCTTCATGTTTTCTGATCAAGTCTAGGAGTTAGGATCTTATGTAGGTTTCAAATTAACTTCTGCATGTCATGACTTGTATGTAAAATGTTCTCCACTGGCTCACGGGTCAGCATAACTGAGCCCCAGATGGTGATAGCGTTTGTAGAAATTGTGAATTCTTGGGAGGTGGAACCTAGCTGGAGGGGACCCAGCTGGATCTCTGGGGAGCAGGCACTGGGGTCCACCACCCTTCTTTCTCTCTATCCCATAACTGTTTTCAGTCATACAGCATTACAGTGAAATATAATATGGCAGCTACCACACACTCCTGCAGTCACACAGTCCTGCTGCCACAGATCCACCTTAAATGTGGGTCAGAATAGACTCCCTCTCCCTGAAGTTTCTTTGTCAGACATTTGTCACAACGGTGAGAAAGGTGGTTTAATGAGTACAAGAACTGAGCCTAAGCAGGAATCCAGATATACTCTTACCTTAACTGTGATATGGACTGAAAACTAGGTGGAGCATTAAAAATCCATTGTTGTGGGAAATGGAGTGACTGAGAGCTTACATGCAAAAATGCTAAACCAATCATTTTACAGGATTCACCCCTTCAGTCTTCACAGAGACACTTGAATCTGATAAAATCATGACCGAAGTGGCAGGTGTAGTATCGGACTCCTAGCTCCATTGGAAACATACTGGGAGTCATTTCAGGCAAGTTCAACTACTCTGGACTCACATTTTTCTTTGGAATAAGGCTGAATCCTGGTGGTGTAAGGAGAGCCTAACCAGTTAGCATGTGGTGCAAATCTTTCTCAGTGGATTTTAGTGCTGTTTGTTCAGGGGAATAAGAGGCACTCGTGACTCCTTTTCCATGACAGACATACGCTGCAGAAACATGGGCTCTGTGTTGACCTGCTGAATGAAAGTGTCTGCTTTCTCACTTCCAACCCTTGAGGTAGGTACCACTGTGCAAGGGGTTGGGCTGCACAAGTCCATGGCTCCATGTAGTAAAAATTCCTCTCCTTTCCCCAAACCTAACAGTTCTGTTCACTCACAGTCTTCCTAATTGTCATTCCCATTCACTTGTAAGATGAAAATGTCAATGAAGTAGAAGGTAAAGACACAAAGATATATCTTTATTTATTTATTCATCTATTATTTATTATTATTTTTTCTTTTTGATTTTTTTAATACAGGGTATCCCTGTGCAGCTCTGGATGTCCTGGAACTCACTCTGTACCTTGAACTCACAGAGACCCACCAGTCTCTGACTCCCAAGTGCTGGGATTAAAGGCCTATGTTACTACTGTCCAGTCTAGAAATAACTCCTACAGAATATTGTATTAGTTACTTTTTATTGTTATGATAAATAGGCTCACAGTTCCAGAGGGAGCATCCTTACAGGTAGGGAAGGCAAGGCAGCAGAAAGTAGAGAGAAAATCTAGTGTGATTTCTAATTGGTCTTGATAATAAAAATCTGGAGTCAAACATTTGGGGGTGAAAGGTGAAATTTCAGAGAACCAGAGTAGCCAGCCACTAGTTCTTACCTCTACAAAATCCTCAGACAGAATGGGGTATTCTGTCTCTACAAGTCCTCAGACCGAATACCTTGAGCTCCTGTCTCTACCTGCCTTATATTCCTCTCTCCGCCCAGCCATATCCCTTCCTGTTTCCACCTCCCTAGTGTTAGGATTAAAGGTGTGTGACTCCCGAGTGGTAGGATTAAAGGTATGAACCACCACCACCTGTCTCTGTTTCTTTTTTAGGCCGGATCAATCGCATGTAGTCCAGGATGGTCTTCAACTCACAGAGATCCCTCTGCCTCTGTCCCCTGAGTGCTGGGATTAAAGGTGTGTGCCACCACCACCTGGCCTCTATGGCTAACTAGCAGTTTAGCTCTGCACTCTGATCTGCAGGCAAGCTTTATTTGTTATAGCACAAACAAAATATCACCACGGAGAACTGGAAGTGATATAACTAAATCTGGTCACCTCAAAAAAAAAAAAAAGCTGGGCAGTGGTGGCGCACGCCTTTAATCCCAACACTCGGGAGGCAGAAGCAGGTGGATCTCTGTGAGTTCAAGGCCAGTCTGGTCTACAAGAGCTAGTTCCTGAACAGGCTCCAAAGCCACAGAGAAACCCTGTCTTGGAAAAAAAAATCTGGTCACATGATTCTTGGGTCTTTGGGCCTGCTTTGTGGGAAGAATGTGGATGAGGTTGAAACTGTGGTATAAACAGGCAGCTCTGGTGGTAGTGCAGTGATGGAAGACAGTGTTTATTGCTGTGGGACAATGGTCTGTACCCTGTCACTTGTATTGTAAATAAATGCTGATTGGCCAGTAGCCAGTCAGGAAGTAGAGGCAGGGCAATGGAATTTTGGGAAGAGGGAAATTTCAGTCCTCAGTCATCGCCCAGACACAGAGCAAGCAAGATGTGACTGCCTCACCGATAAAGGTACCAAGCCATGTGGCTAACACAGACAAGAATTACGGGCTAATATAAGTTATAAGAATTAATTAATAAGAAGCCTGAGCTACTGGGCCAGTCAATTTATAATTAATGTAGACCTCTGTGTATTTCTATGGGACTGAACAGCTGCAGGACTGGGCTGGACAGAAACCTCAGAGAACAGAATGGTATGCCAACGTGGGGCTGACCAAATCCACTTAAAAACCTGAGAGAGCTTGGGAGCTATTCTATATAGAAAAGAACAGAGTTGAGATAAGCACGGCTTCTCGATAGCAGCACTTTCTTGGGTGGGCTCTGCTTGCTAGAGGACAGCTCTCTTACTTAAGAGAGGCTTCCTGACTCAGCTTTAGCTGCAAAACCTTGTAGCTCTTTTAAGAGGTCCTGTAACAAAACACTTAAATGATGTTGATAAAAAGCTGACTGCATACTTTTTGGTGGTGGCAGCAATCTTGAAACACCATAGAGTTGTGACAATAAACATGCCTCCAGCCGGTACCTCTGCCATGAGGCTAGATTCTCAGAAAAAAGCTAAGGATTGGGCTGGATCCAGCCTTCAAAGCCAGGGCTTTAATCCTAACCATATCACTTAGCAAATTAAAGACTCTTGTGGTCAGAAAAAAAGAGATATACAGTAAAGATAGATTAAAAGATGAAGAAAACCTCTAAACAGATTACTGTGTGTTTAAATATATGTAGGCTTAGGAGAGAAAAAAAAGGATAAAGTCCTTAAAAGAAAAATGAGAATAGTTGGGTGTGATAGCACACACCTTTTATCCCAACACTTGGGAGGCAGAGGCAGATGGATCTCTATGAGTTCAAGGACAACCTGGTCTACAGAGTAAGTTCCAGGACAGCCAAAGATATACAGAGAAACCCTAACTCAAAACGCCAAAAACTAAAAATAAAGATAAAAGAAATAGAGGTTAAAATAAAGCCACATAAAAATGAAAAATACATAGAGAATCTGGATACTGTATGTTATTGTGTTGTCTTTAAATTGTCTGATGGCTGAGGAAGGAGCAAAAGCTGCGAAAAGACATTTGATTATAAATGCTGCTGGATTAATCCAATATATATATATATATATATTTTGAAACTGCTCTGACTTTAAAATTTAAGTCAAAAGGTATGTTACTTTGGAGAAGAGGCTTTCACTTTTGTTTCCACAGGAAATGAAGGACTGCAGATTCATTCTGCAAAAAGAAAACTCAGGTTTGACCAAGGTAGACCCCCGAGAAATCTCCGATAGAAGGAATGGCCCAGATGTCTGAGTTCTACATCCAGAACAGTTCAAAGACTGCTGCCTGAGATAATTTAGCCTCACAGGCTACTCCAGTCAGGACTTGATCATAATTCTAAATTTTCTTTAGGTCCCCATAAGATTATCAGCACCCCTAATAAGCAGTAAGTAAGTAGCCTGGAAAACTATGGCCACATTCCCAAAAAATGGATTATGGCTGTTTGCCTTTGTTTAGAATGTTGGTTACAAGTTGTTACGGATAATGGTCAGTAGAAAAGCTAAACAAAGGAGATTTGATTCAGAGTTCTTGTTTTAAAAAAAGAAAGAAAGGGAAGTGCTTTGGGACAATGGTCTGTACCCTGTCACTTGTATTTTAAATAAATGCTGATTAGCCAATAGCCAGGCAGGAAGTATAGGCAGGGTGACCAGGCAGGAAGCAGAGAGATGGGGCAAAAGAATTATTGGAAGAGGGAAGCTTCAGTCTGCAGAAATCTCAGTCAATAGTTTATGAAGTCTAAGGTGAAAACAGACTCTTTGGAGACTTACGCTAAAGACCAATTTTGTTACATTCTGACAAACAACCTGCTTATGTTTAGTCCATACTCAAAATCTGAGTGCAGTTGAATTCAAAAGTAGTAAACTAATATATTTGACAAGTAAAGTTTAAATGAGTATAACCCATAGACTGTGGCATGGCTATAGCTGTGGCATGATTGCTGCTGCCTGTTTTTAGCCAGGTTTATAGTGAGAATCCATTTCAAAGAGTAGAGGAGAAACACATAGAGAACACTGAGCTTAGTGAAGAAAAAACACTGAGTTTAGTGAAGGAAAGAGTGCCAGCACAATAAAAATTGTGAACAAGGAACTGAAAATAAAGAATTCACAACTGTTTAAAAGTTTAGCACTGTTAAACAGAAGCATCATTAAAAACAGATTGAACTGGCACAGTAGCAAGGGTCCTTGGGGGTAAGACCACCACCCATCATAGACTCCAAAGTATGAACCGAAAATTCATTTGTAAACTTCTTTTTGTAAGTAGAATGTTGTAGGAATGCTCTGTTGAAAAGGGATAACCTAGTAAGGCCCCCTCCCCTGGCTCCTTTTCTGTGCCAGACTCAGCTGCCGAGGTACACAGAAGGCTGCTGCATCTGTGTTCCAAGTCTGCCATGCTACTTCTCCAGCTAGAACCAGAACCTCACAGCCATCTATATGGTACTAGTCTGTCAAACTTTCAGAGTTCCAGTATTACAGAGTGATGTAATTTCCACACGAATAGCTAAGGCGTGTTTGTGAGGACAGGCCATGGGTCTTACTGCACATTTCCTACAAGGAGTGCCAAATAATTTGATGTCTGGATTTGTAGGGATGATGCCTAAATTACCACAAGACACTGAACAGGAGATGCCAGGAGCATGGGGTATACACTGAAGAAATCTTTCGGAAATGCTTGTTGCTAGCCTGGATGAGAGGGCTCATGTGCTATAGGTAGCACAGCTACAAGGGTGCAATTGGTCAACCCTACCTATGCCTGTATAATCACATTACATGCCCTGGACACTAGACATGGAGACACAGGATTTAATGCTGTTTCTAATGGGATTCGGCCTTGCTTCCTTTGGTCCATTTATCCCTCCCTTTTGGAACTAGAATACTTAATCTGTGTGTTGTTTTATTTTTGACGTATGTAACATTCATTTTGATATCCAAAGGGTCCATACTTAAGAGTTTGCCTTGGGTCTTAGCTAGAACTTTGGGGGCCTCTTGAAATTAAACTAAATGAATTTTGCAGCGCAAAATCTTTTGAGGCCGGAGGTGTGATGTTATGGTTTGTATCTGAAACATCCTCCACGGGCTTGTGTTTTCAGTATTTCCTTCCTGGAGCCCTGAAGAGGTGGAAGCTACCTGGTAGAAACAGGCAACTAGATGCAGGCTCTTACAGATTCTGCCGGACCTCTAGCCCCTTCTGTACACACTCTGCTTCCTGGTCCACTCTGTGAACAGCCCCCACCTTATGCTCCTGCTACCGATGTCAAAGTCACTATATTCCAACTCTGAAATTGCAGGCTAGAACACATCTCTCCTCTCTGAAGCTGACCAAGCCAGGTAATTTGGGGATAGTGGCACAAAAGCAGCTACCACTAGCAACTAGACAACTTTAGAATGCATAGCCGTGCTGTCTCATTTCTGTCTTCACTCTCCTACTTACAGATGAATGCCTTCCTTTTCCACAAACATCCCTCTCTTGGGGAGATTAATATGTCATATTCAGCAAAAAATAGCTCTGAATAACAGTATGTGAATGACTCTAATAAAAATATTCAAAGACATGCACATTGGGAACTGTTAAAACCACTTGACAGACCCAACTTTTGAATGTGGTCATTTGTGCCCCATCTATTGCTAACTAGGAAGTTTTTCTATATCATGGTTTCTTCATCTATGTGACCTGGACAGAACTACAACTCACATTTCTCGTGACAGCTAAAGGGAACAATAGTTACGTGAAGTGTAGTACTTGGACATAGTAGATGTGAGATCACGTGTTGTTGATCATTCTACTTGAATCTGATCATATTTAAACACAGTAAAGACATTTGCTTCCGAACCTTAATCCTGAATTAGTAGTGTTTTAGTAGGAAGTGTTGAAACCCTCATTAGACCACACAAATCATTCTACTATAGACTTTATGTATCTGCTAGAATGGACAATTATAAAGCCTGTGTCTTCAGCAGAAAAGCAGAGTATACACATACTAAATCCAACTTCAGACCCATTTCATTGCAAAAAGAAAACAATTTTGTTTTTGTTTTAATGTAATCAAAAATGCATTGAATAGCTGGGTGGAAACCTCCTTTCTCAAGCATAATGATGATGATTATGATAATGACGATCTCTTGATACAGATGAAATAATAAATGCATGAGTTGTTGGGTCTGGGAGGATAGCTGCCAGTAAAGTGTCTGGTGTACAAGTATGAAGACATGAGTTTGATCTCTAAGACCCATGTAAAAAGCTGTGTGCCATGCTAGCTAGCCTGTCAGTCCAGCCGGATCACTCAGCTCCAGGTTTAGGGAGAGATCCTGTCTCAAAAGTAATGTGAAACAGTGATTGAAGAAGTGCCACAAACCGCTCAGTGAAGCCACTTAGACCGTGGGAGAAGCAGGGTCTTGGTACTCAGGAAGGCACAAGGTTGGCGATGACAGACAGACACAGCACACAAGAGAGTGGTTTGAATCTGCTGCGATTTTACTGAATTCATGTTTTCATTATATAATCAGAAGGTCATGTATCATCAGTTGGCACAGTATGAAAGCTTCTTTTGGTCACATCAGCAATTTCTAAGAAGAGCATATTATCAGGAACAGGTGTTAGACATAAAACATCCTTTGAAGAGGAACGTAAACCTTGTCCCTGGGAACGTAAACCTCAGACAAGTAGTTTCATCTTAAGAATAGAACGTTTCTGTTTCATTATCACTATCATGGCCCTTCCTTTTTCTAAGCCTTTCTTTGTCTTATCTAGTGATAAGTGATGCCTAACAGCTCTTTACACCTGCTGAAATATACTTTTTTTTGTACCTTCTTATGCAGCAGACACTATGTGGGTCAGGATCTAGCAAGCCTGTCCATAAAGTTCAAAGTATAATATAACACTCTTTGTCCATCAACATTAACCCATCTATCCCCTTGTTCATCATACACCCCGTGTATGACAAGGGTTCTGCTGTAGTCTTATACATTCCCATACTGTGCTTCCCTATCCCAGAGCTGTTCCTGAAGAGATAATCCTTGTCTTGTAGATATAAAGAATATCATTATTAGAAGAGATTGTGCAAAGTCCATATCCCGCATAGCCAGCTAATTGAGAAACCCATCTATGCCTCAACGGCGGCCAATACCGGGCCATTTGCCATTGACCTCCAGGAAGCCTTGTAGCTCCCGTCCGGCATAATGACATATGTCATGTCACACAGATGACACTGGAGTTGGTAGGGCAAAGAAGCCACTTGATGCTGAAGAGACCTCCACATGCATGCACACATGCATTCACATGTACATGAACATATATGAACATACAGAGAGAGACAAACAGAGTTTGAACTATGGAGACTCATAGAAGAAATATCCTACCCTGTTCTGTAAGTGGCTGAACCACATCAAATCAGACCAAACAATTAATTGTTATCTAGTTGGTTGTTTGTTGAGATGGAGGTCTTGCTTTGTTGGCCAGTCTGGTTTTTAATTCCTGGTCTCAAGTGATCCTCCTGCATTGGCTTCCCATGTAGTTGAGACTCTGCATAAGCACACTCAATCAGACCTTATTTCACCATCTTTAAAAATACATTTTCAAATATCCTATTAAGATCTGAGAAGGAGACACATGGGCAACACCAAAACTCTCCCAAATCAAGGATCCCAGGAAACCAAGATAAAAGGATGGCTGTAAAAGAATTCCTTTCTTAATTCTTTCTTTGTCTAAGAAAATTTCACTCAAGGAAGAATAATAGTAAGCAAGGAATGAAGTACATGCATTCCTTTGAACTTGAGAAGCACAGTTGTTCGTGGTGTATGTGTGCACACACCCGTGTGCAGTCTCTAAACTGAATAATGCTTTACTGTGATTTTCCCACAGTAATGCCCTGGCATATTTCCACCTTATCTCCATGCGCTCGCAGCTGAAAAGCACCACCCATAAAGAGCCCTGGAATCTGCCCTCGGATCTGGCTGTTTGACGAAAAACTCTGTCTTGCTCATCCTTTCCTTCCTTAAGATGACAGTGGGAAGGAGTAGTGTCCACTTGGTTATAGAGTAGCTGGTTTGTTCACTGCCCTCTTCAGGCATCAGTTTTCTCAAATTCTCTTTTAAGAAATGGGGCGATGTCCCTTTAAAAGTCTCCACCAAGCAGTCAGCAAACCGGCTGGGCAACTTCCCTGGGTGAAATCTCCAGTGAATGAATAATCAGCCTGGAGCAATGAAACTGTCCAGGGCCTCCACCTCTGGAGATCTTTGATCTGTCTGAGACAGAAGGATTCACACAGGGGGGCTGTTTCTTACAGCCTCAGAAGACAGAGAAGCTAGAGGAAATCCTCCACAGGACTGCAACAGATTCACCCATGGTGGTCTCTGTAACTGCAAACTCTTGGAGCCACTAATGAGCCCCACAGGCTGGGGGTGTCTTCCTCTGCCCCATGAGCAAAGCTTCTTTTCCAGTTTCTCAAGCCCCACCTTCAGAAAGCTGAAATTAGGTGACTCATCTGTATTTTGATACCATCAAAGTTTTGCTGACAACATGGAATTTTGCCTGCCGGGTAGTAGCAAGTGTATTCCAGGTTCTCAGAAGATTCTAGGCCTCATTTAAGGGTCCAGAAACAAACACAATTCATTCTGTGTTCCAGGACCCCTCACTCCCTTATGTGGCCGAAGGAGGTCAGTAAGTGACAAAAGACGTCTTAGTATGGCGACCTGGAAAACACACCCAATGGTGCCAGGAAAAGAGCTGCTGGCTTTCTAACCATGTGCCCACAGTGTCTGTAATGATACCTCAGGGAACAGACAAAGGTTGGTGAATTTGAGAGAGAATGCTGATATACTTTGTAATATGCTTTATTCTCCCAAAGTTTGTGTGCCCAACTTCTGTGTCATTGGTAAATATGCCCAAGAATTTAGTGACTGTCCTCATGGGGGAGGAGTAAACCCATTTGGGGGAGTAGTTTCAGTGTGATGATGTTCTTCCTAGATATTCCTTGAGGCAAGAAGAGAATTATTGCATTTTTTATTAATCACAACACTTAATGAGGTGCCTGACATACTGCCTATCAGTTGATACTCTCTGAATGAGTGGACTTAAATGGGTGATCACTTGACAAGGATAACCATGTTTCTGTTCTGATGAGTTTACTAAGGATAAAGGTGTTGTCGGAGGCTGAATGTAGCATCCCTCACACCTTTAGTGTAAAATTTCCGCTCTCAGGAAGTGGATGTGGTGGGTGGGAAGCAGGACAAGTGAAAACAGTGATTTAGGTAAGTAAACAATGGCAATCTCAGACAGTGGCAATCTACACAGCTAACGCTCCTGGAATGTCTCTATTTGCTTTTGATTTCTCCCTTTTCTCAAACAGAATTAAACCAATTTTCTTGAAAGGAGAGTATGATTTTCAGAATTGACAAATACACATTTTAAGTCTTACTATTGAGCCCACACATTGAGCATGTGGCTCAAACAGTGGCCAAAGAAAATCCCAGCTCTGTAAACCGTCTTCCCAACAGTACTGCTCAGGGCCACATAGAGAACTACACATACACATAATTTAAACTTTATTTCTAAGAGTGAGACTCTGTAAGCAATCTCTTTTGAAAACTGATCAGGGTTTCCACAGACAGACACAGCTTCTGGAATATTCGCTGATACTAACTAGGATTCCTCAACAAGCTCAAGGTTCTGATATTCTCTGAATCCAATAACTAGTTTTCCATTGGAAATCGGAACTAGGCTTTCTCTCACGTCTCAAATGGGTGTGGATACTGCGGACAGATCGTTATGGGCGCCCAGACAAGATACACACTAAGGCTTCCTATTTCAACCTGATACACAGAGTGTGGACATGAACAGGAGATGGGGTCATTCGTTTTCTTTAGCACTGTGCACAAGCCTGGGAAGGGCAGGGGAAACCACAAAGAAAAGAGCCAGCTTTCATGGGAGGGGCAGGACTGCGGTCATCCAACTGTGGGGCAGAAGCAACTGAGGTAAGATTGCCTACGCGATGACCAGAAAGAGCAGTGGCATCCATGTCAAAGTCTTAGGTGTTGGGCTCCAGAAGACTGGCCATATCAGGCAAGTGTTTCCCTCACGTAGCATTGCCTCATCCGGCTCTCCCAGGATGCTTCTAAAAGGAGCAGCCTCCAACTCACCTTCCACACCTTCAGTTACCATGGCTCTACTCCTCTCCACTGATTTTTCTTAGTTTTGGAGAAACAGACTGTACTGAAGAGACTTAAGGGATAATAAAAAAAGCAAAATAAAACTGGTCCCCTTGTGTGGGAAAAATAGAGTCTGAAGATGCAAGTTTGAGATCTGCCACTCCAGAATCCTTATTAGCTCAATTGTTCCTGAACTGGGGATGGGGATGGGGTAGCGCTAGGGTGGGGATGGGTGGGGATGGGATGAGGTGGAGTAGGAATGAGTGGGGATGGGATGGGGTGGGGAGGATGGGTGGGAGTGGGGTGGGGAGGGAATGCGGTGGGGGGGATGGGTGGGACTGGGTAGGTGCTGCATCTAACACACAATTTTTGTACAAATCCAGAAGGAAACAGGAAATGAAAATAGGCTTACAAGTATATAAGTGCCTTACCTGCTCCTGGCCTTTCTCTGTATGTTGTACTTGGCACAGCACTAGCCTAATAATAGCTTTGTGTGAGGGCAGTACCTTGGCTTCTGAGACAGTCACTGCAGAAGAAGAGAACTGGTAAGATTCAGACCAAGATTCCTGGGAAGGCCATTCCAGTAGAAAGAGGCAGGAAGAGTCTGTGTCCAAGTCTTGCCGGCTTTGGTTGAGTCTGACTGAGGCACAGGTGCTGATAGGTTTCAGAATGGTGCTCCTGAGGACACCAGCCTAGACATTTTGCCCAGCAGAATGACCCTGTGGGCAGGAGCCAGGGTGCGGCCACAGCTGAAAGAGAATGGTGGCAGGAAGTAGACATTTGAGTAATAGCCAGCTTGAAAGACAGTCTGAAAAGTGAAAGATAGGGAGGCCACCTGTGTCTCTAATACTTTTGATTGCTTATCCAAATCTCTCTTGTCTGACAAGATTTAATTCCTACTTTAAGAACTTTCTAACCGGAAATGAAACTTCTGTGCCTCAGATGGCCCGGTGGCTTGACAGGCAGTATCAGTCTTTGCTGCCAACATGAACACACGTACTCCCTTTTAAAAAGCCTCTGCCTGATCAAGCCCGGAACTTTCTGCAGGTTTGGGAATGTGTCCAAGAATGTTTTAGCTACAGAGAAGAAATTCTTGGGGCAAAATGAACCCTAGGCCAATAGGAATGACCTGGACAAATACAAGAGCTCACCTGTAGTAAGGGTTTTAAAAGAAATGTGTCTATATGGAGCCAGAGACTGGCTTCAACCTTCTGATCTTTACTGATAGACATTCTTTTTTTTTTTTTTTTTCGGTTTTTCCAGACAGGGTTTCTCTGTGGCTTTGGAGCCTGTGCTGGAACTAGCTATTGTAGACCAGGCTGGTCTCGAACTCACAAAGATCCGCCTGCCTCTGCCTCCCGAGTGCTGGGATTAAAGGCGTGTGCCACCACCGCCCTGCAAAATTTCTATTTTCTTTTTTTTTGAAAGATTTATTTATTCATTTATGTATACAGTGTTCTGCCTGCATATATGCTTGCAGGCCAGAAGAAGGCAACAGACCATCATCACAGATGGTTGTGAGCCACCATGTGGTTGCTGGGAATTGAACTCAGGACCTTCAGAAGAGCAGGTAGTGCTCTTAACCACTGAGCCATCTCTCCAGCCCCGATAGACATTCTTAAAAGATGAAGAGAAAGTGTTTGAACAGGAAGCCAGATTTTATTTTGGCCACAATAGAAAACATTTTTGTTGGGCTGGAAGATGTAAAGCACAGGGCACTGAAAGGAGGAAGCAAATGACATTTAATCTCCATCTTCCAACGTGAGCCGCACTCACATCGTGCCTTCCTGCAAGAGTGACCCCTGAGTGCAACATGGGCAGGCTTTTCTTAGTGGTCCAGTGCATGCAAACCTGCACAGAATAAGAGGATTTTTTTTCTTAATTATTAGAATACATTAGTCAAACTCCCACAGAATCACAGCTTCCAATTTTTACTTCATTTATGTAAACTTTCTCTCCTTAGCAAACATCACGCTTTTGTATGACTTAGCTTGCCAAAATCACAATGCATTATGCATTTGAAAACAGTAAAATGGGCTGAATGTGGTGGTGCAGTGCCTCTAATCTCAGCACTCAGGAGGCAGAAATCTGTGATCTCTGTGAGTTTGAGGCCAGCCTGGTCTACATAATGAATTCCAGGACATCCTGGGCTACATAATAGAGAGACTCTTGGCTCAAAAGAAAGGAAAAGAAAGAAAGACACACACACACACACACACACACACACACACAGAGAGAGAGAGAGAGAGAGAGAGAGAGAGAGAGAGAGAGAGAGTATCAAAATGTTTGGGAATCCAAAAATGTAAGGGTTGAGGTCACTCTTCACACTATAGAAACTAAAGCGACAAAGCAACTTTCTCAGAGTGGTCACAGCTAAAAATTCCACCAGGCTAGCATTTCCCACAGGTGTGGCTTCTTTGTTCGTTGGGGGAATATTCAGCTTCTGTTGTTACCTAATTTTTGCCCCAATGTCTTAAAGACTATTTTTCACTGCAAATTAATCTTATTTCCACTTAAAAATTTTTAAACAATCCCATCATTCCTTCTGTCTTAATGTTTTTACTTTGAGTTCCGCTGTTAGTTTGAATGGCTATCCACCATTAAATAGTCTACTTCCACCCGTATTTGGAATTCGAAACTTCTGCCACAAAAGGAGGCTGCTGCTGCTGCTGATGCAGAGCGCATCTCCCACTTACTCTGTGGATTCCAGGGCTGCAGAAGAGGAACCAAAATGACTGCACTGCAGCTGGAAAAGAGAGGTTTCAAACTGCCAAGGCTGTTTCTCGGGAAAGCAGAGAGAACACAATGGGGAAACCTCCATAGTGTACGCAGGATGGGTTATAGGAGCTTGGAGAAGGGGAGCTTGTGAGTCAGATGGGGGCTTTGAAGTGTATAACAGGTGCATGTGGGTAGGGGCTGAGGGACCCTGGAGGCTAGCATGGACCTTGATATGATGATAGGTGCCACAGGTATTTGTTAATTGGAGAGTCACATGTTCCTCTTGCCAGAGGAAGGAGAAGTGACTCCTTTTGGCAGGTGGGAACAGGCTTCACAAATTTCTCAGGAGTGCTGGCTTCCATCTAACTGTCCCAAATCCTTCCATAGTCCAGTGAAGCTGGACCTAGACTCAATCTTGGATTTAGAGGTCGGGATACCCTGTAGACCTGACACTCCGCAAGCAGCCTATGTCTTCCTTGTGGAGTATCTTGTGGACCAGTTCTCTCCAGCTGAACCCGACAGTCAGGGGTGCATTAGTGTGTTAGCCACAGATGCCCTAAATTAGATGAGCCATGGAACATGGGTACCAAGTTCACTGTCAAGAGGTATGAAGCTGAGAGGACTGAGTGAGCAGAAGCGAAGGCAGAGTCCTGGTCCAAGTGAGTCTACACAGGAGGAAGAAAACAGAAAGGAGACAGAAGATGTCCGCGCTCGCTGAAAAGGGTAAGGTGTGGCTGATGGCTCCCCTCACAGCAACAATTACTTAGCTGCATTGCTGTCCTCCCCAGAACAGGAAGGGAGAGGTCTTGACTGTAAAGGCCAGAGGCAAGCCCAGAAAAATTGGAGCAGAGGTGTTTGTCAGCCCAGGAGCTCAGCTGATGCCATTTCTCTTCAAGGCTCTAACTTACAACAAAGCTGGAAGAATACTCGTAGGAGTAAGCCTTGCCTGTTGCTTCTCAGAGAAACAGAAAACCTGCACTGTCACGCAAACTAGGTAGGTTAAACACCACAGAAACAACAAAGCTTTGAGGTTAGTAACAATAACTAGAATTTGCTATTCACTGAGATTCTAAACCATTTTTAGTGGAAATACCGTTCAATCCTTTACAACTTAAGGAGTAGCAGAATGAGGATAAGGGGCTATCAAGACAGCTCAGGCTATCTGAGCATTGTATGGGAACCTGGGTTTGATCCCCAGAAATCACGTAAAACAGCCTGTGATGATTATGGTTAACACATATAATCAATCCATTGTCTGGGAAGCCTACAGGTAGGAGGGGCTAACTGTCCAGCCACCCTAGTTTAGTGGGTGAGCTCAAGGCAAGTGACAGACATTGTCTCAAATGCAAGGCGGACAGTTCCTATAAAACACAGGTTGACCTCTGGCCTACATCTACATGCAAGCACAAACATGTATCTAACATGCAACAAGGGAAAGTGGGTAAGGAGAGGGAGGGGGAGGGGAATGAAGAGGGAGAGGGGAGAGTACTCACTGAGCCTTTCAGAAGCAGCCAGAGGAAAAGTGAGCACAAGGTCTCAGAAGCTATAATTCACAGCTGCCTGGAGAGGGAAAATCAGAGGCTTTCAATGGAACGACAACAGGTCTATCCTATCAAGCGCACTCTAGGGCAGGGTGCTCAACAGTAGCTGGCAGCACAAACCGGAGTCCCTATTCTTTACGGGTTTTGGTTTTTGTTGTTGTTTAAAGGAGAGAAGGAACACGAAGTTGGGGTACAGAGATGGGGGAGATCTGGGAGCAGTTGAGGGAGGGAAAAGAGTATGATCAAAATAAATTATATACAAATCTCAAAGAATAAATAAAATATTTTTTTTAAATGAAGCACTAGTCCATGAAAGTCATACTGCAGGAAAGCCGTGGCCTCTCAGCGGAAGATGTCACAGCAGCGTTGACAGTGCCCTTAGCCATTCCTCCTCTGGGGCCAGGTAACCTGATTGTAAATAATTTATCCTCCTCAAGACAAGTCAAACAAAGCATATATTTTACAGTTTTTCTTGTTTGCTCTGAGAAATTAGTCCCTAAAGGAAACACTCCTCTAAGGAAAACAGAAGCCCAAGTCTGAGATGCTACCCAGCACGTGAATATTAGGAGTGCCGCCCACTTCAAGTTTTAGTGGCTTTGCCCCACCTTCTTGCAGACATCTGTAACACAGAACATTAAGTTGCAGCATCAGCAGAGAAAATGGGATCTCGTGGGTGTGGAGGCAGTTCCACTACGTAGGTAAGAAATGACCTCATATGTCAGAGACAGTCTCTTGGTGATGACTTTAGGACCCTAGAGTCAGCAACTCCTCTCCCACCATGTCCTTTACCTTCAAAAAGGATGGGGCAGACCCACTCCAGCAACAGGTGCAGCAAACTTCATGAGCCTTCCCAGCGATTGTGTGATAAAAGCGACAGCTAGCGCTAAGATCTTATTCCTGCTTTATCTCGTTAAACACATTTTTTTTTCATAATGGCATGAGGAGCAAAGGATAGCACCTGAAAACTAATGGCTTTGCTTACTTAGTTCTTAAACAGAGACATTTGACACCTGCTAAAGAAAACATGATGCTTTGAATGTTAGATAATTAGGCTCTCTGGTCCTTGGCAAGATAAGTAACATATGGCAAATGAATAACTTCCCATTAAAATACTGACCAAAGAGGTCATTCTGCCACACCTGTCATGTCTACTGCTCCCTGAAATGTACTAATTTCTCCTTATTTTCAAAAAAAAGGTCAGACATCTGAAAGTATGTGCAATTTTTTACTTTTGTTTATTGTGTGTACAAGTATGTGTGTGCTTGTGCATGTGTGGCATATGTCACAGAACATGTGTGGAGTTCAGAGGATGACTTGTAAGAGTATGGCCTCCCCCCGCACAGTGTGATTTGCAGGTTCATAGCACCTAAGAACCGTGACTAACCCTAGAAATGGTAATCGTGATGGCAATAAAAGCCAATGTATTTCCGGTATAACATCTTGTTTCCGCTTCAGCTTTTTTCTCAGGTGTTAGGAGAGAAGACTTACAGATGTTTTTCTGTTGTTGGTTTGTTGTTGCTGTATTGTTTTGTATTACACTAAATTAATGGACCACACAGTTCTTGACTCTAAGACTAGCATGTATTCACTTATCTAGGGAATGTATGCATTTGTGTGTGTGTAGAAGGATGTTGTGGTGTTAAGAATGAATTTCTGATTCCCAAAAGTGCACATCTGAAACTAAGCCATTTGCATTAGCCATAGGCTCTCCAGAAGACCATGAGAAGAGATTTAGTTAAAAGAATCAAATCAGATACTTCTGCAGGTGGGCACGTCCTAGGGTCTGCAGAATAAATCACCAAATTGGAGATTCAAGGAGCTGGGGCATAATTAGAATCAGAATTCTGGGATGAGCTGATGTTGTAGGGATGCTGGGAAACTGGAGACCTAGAAAGAACTGATGCTTGCATTTGAATCTAAAAAGAAAAACAAATCCAAAGCAAACTCCAATGTGCTAATTCAAAGACAGGCGGGAGGAGATTCCTGTTACTTGGGGAGGGTCAGCTTCTGGTTCCACCCCCACCTTTATCTGACTGAATCAAATTTACCCACATGTGGTGACTCAATCATTCAAATCAAGTGTAATAACCTCATCCAGAAATGTTCCCTCTGTCACACATCCACACAAAAAAATGTTTACCAAATATCTGAGCACTCCATAACCCAGGAAAGATGACAAACTCAGTCCTCTGGTATCATCATCGTCATTGACCTTTAACTTTTACATGACAACAGTTATTAGTGATGATTCCAGGCATGGGTTAGAAGAGCAGCAACACTTTCCAAGTGACTTTTCATCATTTCTGGTGGAGTGAAATGAGTTTCCATCCCTACTGATCATATGATGGATGGAGTCTTCAGGGTTAAACTGAATATATTTGAGGGGCTGACTGTGTGTGTGCGCGCACACGTGTGTATGTGTGTAGGAAGGGATTCCCACGGCTCTAAAAACATCCCAGTGACATGCTCCTTGAGATATGTATCTGTCCCATGATGGTCGTAAGATCTGAAGTGAATTGAGTACTTCAGT
>JAQHUG010000549.1:414283-441805 GCA_028555095.1 Dicrostonyx torquatus | reverse complement strand
TGTCCGCACTATGCGCCAAGGTTTCCCAATTCTCCACATGCTCCATATGCCTGGTGATTCAGTCAAACCATGAAATGCCAGCCTCAGGAAATGTTCAACGATGCCAGCAAAAGCCTGGAGGGCAGTCTCCACTATCTTAGCTATCAAATTCATTGCTTTCAAAAATTAATTCAAATTATCACAAAAAGTAACATAACATAACAAATAAAAGTTTTTAAAAAATGTTGCCTATTATAAAGACATAAAATTTTGTAATAGAGTTAAAAAAATAAAGTCCGGAGCAAAGTTTAAAAAATGTTGAGAATGGCTTTAAGTTATATGAAAGGATGTAAAAGCCAATTACACTACTAAAAACAACATTATAATCTCTTCCCAGCCCACATCCTGGTTATCCATCCCAGAGTGGCTGCAGGAGGCACTGAGTCAGGGGACTTAAGGCTCCTCGTTTGAGAACCAGAGTTGATACATGAGATACAGAGACTCAAATCAAAACATCCTGATTGTTGATTCCTTTTCTCTTCCAGAGACACAATTGAGTAATTTTGCACAATGCTCAAGAAAAACAGCAGGGCCTACTGCTTACTGAGCATTCACGAGAGTCAGCACTGCAGACAGCTGCTGTACCTGCACTCAAGACTCTATTTATTTGTGAGTCACTTGCACACTGGTGAAAATTTGTTCTCTTCTTCCAGGTGGGTCTCAGGGATCAAACTTGGGTCATCAGGTTTGGAAGCTGGTGTCTTTACCTGCTGAGCCATTTTACTGGCCATAGAATATTTTCTAAATATTACTTCTGAAACCCATCTGTAGACCTTAAAAGTCACTGAGAGAAATTCACTGGTCTCTATTTTGATTCAGCAGTGTCTAACTGCTCAGCCGCCTGAAAAGAACAGCTCAAGAGATCTGTTTCTCAGCAATCTCTGGCTACTGCCAAATGACACATGTATCATTAACGGATGCAGATGGGCCATCAGAACCTTAGTATAGGATGTAAAACTTATTCAAAGGAGGCCTGAAGTGTTTTGATATGATTTGTTGTCCAGGTATATTTGTATATGAACCCAACCGCTTCCGGTAAGAGGAACAAGGATTGAACAACTTTGGAACATTTCCCGTAACAGAGTCACAATATTTACACTAGTTTATATTATTTTAGTTTGAACTTTATTTATTCTTATTTGCTGTAGCACTAGACATCAAACCAAGGACCTTGCATGTATAATTTATTAACAGGATTCTAAAAGTCTATTTTTCTCTTAAAGCCCGTTTCACCTGCACATTAAAATTTTGTTACAGTCTGTTTCTGTGCGTTTGATGCCAAATCCTGTAACATTAAGTCATTAAGGCAACCCAGGACCATTGTGACAATGTTTTTACACTCTCTTAAACTACACTTGTAAAGGAGGGGACTAGTAATATGAGCTATAAGGAGACTAGGAAGCATGACCTCCATGACTGCCACGCCACTCACACATATGAAGCGTATTTTAAGGAAAAGAAAAATGCACCAAAGTGCTCTGAATGAGGTGAATGTGTTTCTGTTCAGCGTTTGCTCTATTTTAAAGAAGGATAAAAATACAAATTCACACACACACATTAAAATTTAATGATAAGACAAATGAAACAGTAGACAGATGACGTGTGCCTGGAGACCCCTGAGTGTGCAAGCCGGCTGGTTGCTTAAATGAGGACACTACAGTGGAAAGCCACCTAAGCTCAAACCATCTCCTGCCACAGGTGAAGCCAAAGTCACGGGAGAAGCTATAGAAAGCAAACAGGCTTTTTCAGCCAGGAACTGACTCTGCACTTCCAAACCCATAACTAGGTCAGGGTGTTGACAGGGGCAGCACTGGAGCCATGAACACCACTTGATTTCTGTCAGTCATCTCCAAACTCCAGAGGGAAGGTGACTAGAGAGAGATGGGAGAAAGAATAAATAAACTGCAATGGAGCTCAGAAACCAGAATCTCAGAACAAGTTTATGTGACAGTAATTAAGTTAATAAATGATATGGACAATCAAGAATAAATTAGAGTAGGTAAAATGACTGTGAAAGAGAAATCTGAAAACTACTCATTTAAAATATAATTAACTACAAAGGTAAATTTCTTAGTAAAGAAAGAAATAACAAAACCAGACAAGGCAAAAGTGAAACAAGAACAGAGATGTACATATGTAAAAAATCCTAAACTTCAAAATATGTTCACAGATGAACACCGAAAACTCAGAGAATTTAGTCTCTATACAAGGAACAAAGAAAGAGTTCATCAAATTAAAAGCTAAGGTCACACTTCTCCATGACTGTAACACAGAAACGTGTAATGCTCTGTACGTGATGAAGCAGTTTAGAACCAAGACCACCACCATTCAGTACAATTCTGGGGTAAGAAGTAGCTAAGAATTTTTCATAACTGAAGAAAGATGTGAGTTCTTCGACTGCTATTGCTGAACTGGATTATAAAGTACAAGTTTGTACATTTGCTTCAGATTTCCAACTTGGTTTTATGGATTGTTTTGGAGTACAAGAAAGTACTATGTGGAATTTAAATATTGGAATATTTAAAGTATATTGGAAGCTATACTGAGACTGTATTTGAGACTACATGGACATCATATTTTACTCTATTCTGTACTAGTTCTGCATCATATCTTCAAATTGATGGCTTTAGGGATTAGGAATTCTAAGATATTACTTCATCCAATATAGTTGGAAGTAAAAGTCTTAGTATTTCAGCTTCTGACAATCAATGCATCTTTTCCAAAGTCACCTTCCAACACAGTCTTTGTTGTTGCTCATTATAATAGAGCAGAGAAGGAATTTTTTATTAAATATTTATTTATTATGTATACAATATTCTATCTGTGTGTATGTCTGCAGGCCAGAAGAGGGCACCAGACCTCATCACAGATGGTTGTGAGCCACCATGTGGTTGCTGGGAATTGAACTCAGGACCTTTGGAAGAGCAGGCAATGCTCTTAACCACTGAGCCATCTCTCCAGCCCCATAAAACTTTGTTTTGTTTTGTTTTTTGAGATAGGGTTTCTCTCTAGCTTTGGAGCCTGTCCTGGAACTAGCTCTCGTAGACCAGGCTGGCCTCGAACTCACAGAGATCCGCCTGCCTCTGCCTCCCGAGTGCTGGGATTAAAGGCATGCATCACCACCACCACCATCCGGCGAAAGAATTCTGCTACTGAGAATTCAACTCCAAGCACTTTTAAAACCTGAACTGGCTTATACCAGTTTCAAAAAATTAAGTTTGTTTGGATATCTTTCCAAGTTTAAGTATAAATCTGAAAATACAATTAAAAGTAGATAAAGTGATAACTAGTACTATTTTTTTTAAAAAAAAAGATTTACCAGTTTGACCCTAATAATATTAAGAAACCATCAAGACTTAAGCTCATTTTCTTTGTCTTCCTTCATCAAACTCTGCTTTTTCAATTAAAGCTGATTATGTTGATTGATATATAGTGCTTGTAATTTTACATTTCTATATTACAGCAAGAGCAGGGATACTTGAATTTACAGAACTACAGCACTAGAGTATTTTTCCTAAGGATGCTTAAATGTTTAAATTTTATTCAACAAAAATATAATTCATGTGTTACACTGCCTAGCTTATATTGTTATAAAGTTATTTTGTAAAAATAATAAAAAGTGTTTAGCCATTGTTAGAGATTTAAGCAATAATGTTTGTAAGAATGACATCATACTTTTTAGAAGATATAGTCATTAATAGTGACAGTCTCATGTTTTTTATGTAATTAAGTTATATTTAATGACTCTGGGACAGATAGTCACATGGCACATACTTGGTTTTCTGCCCTTGGAGAAAATAATTTTCTCATAATAACAAAAGCAAAGACTTTGAAGATTATTTGGATTTTTCATTTGGATTTTATATTCAAAATGAGTCAGGATAAAGCTGGAAGTAGAAATAAATTATTCCCTCAAATAAAGGAAGCTTTATTATGAAGTTGGTTGTTCAAACAATAGAATTGCTCAGATGTCCATCAGTGGATAATAAGACTAAAGAGATTTATAACAATAGGAATTAAGTCTATCATCCAAGGCCAGAGAAACCATCAGGAGGTGAAGATGTTTCCAGAACCTACTGGGAACTAAAACAGGGATGATCTCATATAAAAAATGACCTGCTTGGTAGGAAATACAGACAAAGAGAAGGAACTATTCCTAGAGAAGCCTGGGAACTAAGAGAGCAGGAGACATAACCTAACTAGATATAACTCTCCCTCTCTCTGTCTGTCTCATCTCCCTCCTTTATTCCTCAATGCCTCTCATTGGCTATATTACCCCAAAGAACAGGGAAGTACTAAGTGTAGCTGTTATGATGAGAGGCCCGGGACAGAGCAAATAATACAGATCTAACAGAAAGCAGGTAACTTGTCTTTGAATCTTCCTTACTTGTAAAATGAGCAGCATTACGCAGTGCTCTTATATTGTATATTAAATGAATGTCCATTAACAGCTCTGAGAAGAGATGGGTGCCTGTCAAAATAGAAGTGCTTAGTAATTGTTATGTTTTCAGAATAGCTTTTAAATTCCCAAATTATTTTTTTGGAAGTATTATTTTTACTCTGTAACTTTTGTTGATACCTTTCTAAATCATGGCTTGGTATTTCAAAAATAGCCTCTGTCTTTCCTCCTTATATCAAACTCACCTTTCTCTCAAATTCCAAAACCCTCACTAAACTCATACTAAGAATTTCACTAGCTATGTGATATTTACAAACTCTATCTCCTTTTGAGAAAAAATTGAAAACAAATAGAAAAATGGAGTTTTATCCTATAGTTAATTTTCTGTACATTTATGTTTTAGATGCTAAACACTGTATTTTTTAATCCCTCCCTATGACTTACTTCATATATGAAATAAACTTTATCATCACCATTTAAGAAATAAGAAGCAGATCTGGAGATGACTCAACAATTAGGAGTGCTTGCTTCTTATGGAGAGGACCTGAGTTCAGTTCCTGGTACCCAAATTGAGTGGCTCACAACTTCCTGTAACTCCAGGTCCTAGGAAATCCAACGCCCTTTCCTGGCCTCTACAGGCACACATGGGTATGTGCACAATATGGAGACAGGCAGATAGACATACCCACCCCGACTACCAACCCCACACACAAATAAATAAAAACAAAAATAAATTTGAAAGAAAGAAGGAAAGAGAAGGGGGAAGCAGAAGTAAAACAATTTCCTTGTTGCAGTTGAACTTGACCTCTGTTGAAATCTAGGTTTATGCAATCTTCAATCCCAGCGTTTGGACATCTTGTACGCATTGTCTGTCCATTTTACTGACTCAGTGTTGTATTTCAATTGTCATTTCAACTGTTTCACAATCTAATAGATTTCATTTATTCTTTTCACAAATAACTATTAAAGCCTACAAGGTCAGTAGTCTTCTAAGCATAGGAGCATACAGTTTAGCAAATGAGAGACAATTAAACCTGTATAGCACTCACCCATTATAAGAGAAATTACCACTGACTTTGCAAGTCAAAACAACACAAAATTATTATTACATAGCTGTCATTGGTCATGAGAGGAACACGGTCAAATTGAATCCTCTGAATAGGGTCTTGTACAGCTGTCATTAAGTATGAATGCAGCTTGGGTCCTTAGCTGGGATTTGATACCTCTTCCAAGTAATTAGTTCTTTGGAAGTTGAACTTCAGGGTTTTGTTCAGTTAATAGAAGCCACCCACAGCTGCTTGTCATGTAAGCGTCTCCACAGGGTCCTCTCACAGCTTGACAGATTGCCACTTCAGAGCCAGCAAAGAGAAAGTAGAGCAGGCAAGTTAATAAAAGAGATGCTTTTGTAAAGTTCCCTAATCCACAGCAGTGATATTCCATTGCCTTTGCTACCTTCATCCCGTGAGAGCGACAGTCAACCACCATGCCATCAGATACAGGTTAGAAACAAAGACCCAGAGGGGAGGACATCACACAAAAGTGTGGCTATCAGAAGGCGAAAAATGTGAAGTTACCATATGTTCTGTTTGCCATATAATGGAGCAGACAGACATGTCCGATACCCACTAGAAATGAGTGATCTGTGGGTAATTGACAATGCTAGCATATGAAGACGGTGCCTTTGAGGAAGTGGCTGTGCTGGATATCAAGGGTGGTCAGGGACACTAATATGAAGTCAGACTGGCAGGCAGAAGTGGGGTCACAAGAGGATTCACACTGTACACATTTCTGCTACATATTACATACTACTGTGGGGAGGTATTTAAACACTGTGAGGGCTCGAAGGATGGCTCTATAGATGAATAAAAGTATGTGTGCCATCAAGCCCAATGACTAAGTCAATCCCTGAAAACATACATTAGGAGAGACCACCTTCCAAAAGTTGATCTCTGATCACTGAACGCACTGTGGCTCATTTGGCCCTACCACACTAAATAAATAAATAAAGTATACTTTTTAAAATTAAAATTTTAAATTAAATACTACAAAAATATGTTTTGGTTAACTATTTTTGAATAGTCACTCCAACTGCTATAATGAATATTGATCAAGAGACTTAGTAGTAGGAGTAAGAGGATGACTAGAAGGCTTCCATGAAGTGGTCCACGGGAGAAAAGATAGGACCTTGGATTGGCAGAATAGTGGTGGGGATGGAACAGCAGCAAGATTTGCTGGTCTATTAGCCATCTAACAGGGAACAGAGGAATGCAAGAATAGCGTCTTCCTCTCTGTTCTTGGTTCTTTGTAAAAAGCTATCTGTGCAATCCTGCTTTTATTAAAGAGTGAATTAATTTACATCCAAATAATTCATTTCTAATATTAATAGTCAGAGACCAACAAATTCTTCAAATGTTGCTTTCTCATGAAACCATTTCAGACACTATAGGCCACATGCAGTCAGCTCTTCTGTGCTGAGTGATGTTTAACAAGATAACAAGTTATCCTTGTTTATGCCCAGAGATACTTTCTTACAAACTTTGCCAATAAACTTAGAAAATACAAAATTAGCACTTATACCAGTACCACTTGGGATGGAAAATCAGATGATTTCCCTTAATGTGGTGACTCTTAAGCTAGCATTTTTTATCTGCTCCATTAAAGGGATCATTCACATGAGAATTAAGTTATTGTTGGATTGTTTTGTGACTAAATCAAAATACAATTGAAAATTTTAGTATCCACAATCATTTTAAGATGTATTCAGTGGCTGTAATTATGTTCTGCCTCTCAATGTTGGGAGAATGTGCTTACTTTTTTATTTTAAGATAATACACAAATCACATGATGTTGTTTCAACTTAGAAGCTAGCATTTCAAGTGTGAGTTACTAGTAAAGAAAGGTTAGGAAAAAGAAGGAACAGTGCTCTTTTCTATAGCACCGTGTACTGGCTGCAATTCATAACCTTCTATGAATCATAGAAATTACTAGAAGAGGCTAAAGATTCTGAAAATAAAATAATGAGGAGATGGAAATATCAGTCATCCTGACTGATCAGTGTATCATATAGAAAAACAGAATTACTACACTGTGCATTACAAAAGTGTAATTAAAATCATGTTTATTTAAAATAAAAATTAAATAAAAATCAGTAAATAAGACCTTTAAGAAAAGCAGATCAAATAAATGACATCTACCATTCTACTTTCAAACTTTAGGTTCCACACACAAATGCCATTATGTGGTGTTTGTCTTCGGATGACTGGCTTATTTCACTTAGCACAGTGTCCTCCAGGTTCATTTATGATATAAAAAGTTGGGGAAAAAATCCCTCTTTTTAATGGCCAAATAGTATTAAAACGCACACACACACACACACACACACACATACACACACACTGTACCATTCATCTGTTAGCAGATATCATTTCTATATCTTGGTGTTATGAATAACATAGCAACAAACATGAAAGCATAGATATTTCATTGAAATTTTGTTTCATCTAGATATATGCTTAGTAGCAAGACTGCTGAATCAGTTGGTAGTTTTACTATTTATTTATTTAATCATTTATCTGTTTATTTTGGACAAAGTCTTACTAGGTAACCCAGAATAGCTTTAAATTTGGATTTAAACCTTGAATGTAAAACTCGTATTTAACACCTCAACCCCTCAAGTGCTGAAATTCAGGCCAAGTGCTGCCACATCAGCTCTATTTTTAAATTTTTTTATTGTGTTTTCTTATTTGGGGTGGACAACAGATATAGAGGTCAGAAAACAACTTTTAAAAGGTAGTTCTTTCCTTCTACTATGTGGGCTCCTGGGATATAGCCTATCATTAGGATTTGTACTAACCACCTGTATCACTTAACCATACCTCTGGCCCTGCTTTACCTTTGGTGAGGGGTATCTATTGTCTCCTATTATAGCTGTGACTATCTATATCCCACTCACAGTATTAGGTGATTCCTTTCCTCTCCATTCTCACCAACATTTATTAAATTGTTTTGATGATAGCCATCCTAAGAGATGGGAAGTGACACCTCCATGATTCTCATTGCCTTGATGGGATGAAGTCGGATCCCTTTTCACTGTATCACCAGTCATTCAGATGCCTTCTATTTGCATCTTCTGCCCATATTTTTTTTTAAATTGTGCTATTACTGTTGACCAGTAATAACCCTAGTCCCTTATGAAACCAAACCCTAGAATTGGCATCAAAATAATAGAATACAAATACAGTTAAGGTTTCCAAAAGTCAGCTAATAATACTGCTAATAATTCAAAGTAGTTAAAGTTTTCATGTAAATAAGAATATTCACATGCATGTAAATTGAGTCACCTTGGCACCTCCTACTGTATGTGTGTGTGCATGCGTGCGTGCGTGTGTATGTGTGTGTGTCCCCTACACTGAGATTTTCCTTCTATTCTGAACCATATTTTATATTTTCACTCATCCAGCTTATTTGAGTTTTCCAGTGAGACGCCACACTAATGCTCACACAGACACCACGCTGGGTCTTGTCTTCAGCTTAAGGGCAGCTACACCCCTCGCTTTTCCAGGACTGCTGACTGAAAGAACACCTCCCAGAACACACCCTGAAAACATTACACTGGGCAGTGAACGCTGATTTCAGCTAGGATTTTCTTAAACCTCAATGTCTTTAAAGGGTATTTTACATAAATGTTTTGATCAAGAAACTCACCCTGGAGAAATATAAATGTATAGGTGTGGATATGTGTGAATTTACTTAGTGTGGAACACCTCTCCAGAGAGAAGTAGAAGTGCCAATTCGGCCATCCCACCCGCACGACTGCTAACCAGGTGTCTTGTCTTCTCAGAGCCTGTCCATGCTTACTGTGCCCATTTGTTTGGATATTCATCTCTTTTCATACTACTCTAAGAAAATCAATAGAATCCTAGGTACGTTATTCAGAGATAAGATATAAAATTATCTGCTTTATTTTCTTGAATGTTTATTAATCATAAAGAAAGAATAAGGCAGCCAGCCTGCATAGAATTTCATAACGACTGCAAGTTGACATTGCCGTTGACTGTGGGGTGGACTCCTCCACTTCTCAACCACACAGGGAGTCCCTCATCTGGCTCTGGCCTTCGAGGCAGGGAGCACATGTCTTTCGAGCCTGCAGCTCAGGTTCTGCAATCCCTGAAGGAGGAAAGAAAACCACACTTCATCATGCATGTTGAGCTCTAATGAGAAAGTCACTTTTCTCTAGGTAGGCGAAGTCCTCAAACATTGCAAAACTGGGTTTTATTTCAGCCTAAGAGGACTCATCCTGGATTTCATTTATCATTTTTTTTTTTCATTCAACCAGCATTGCCTCTGGAATAGCTACGTCTGCAGCCACTCGGCGAAGAGATAAAATGATGTATGAGACAGGTTCTGCTCCACCCAAACCCACCCTCTGCTGGGCTCTTTCATTCTATAATATTTATAGAATACTTACCACATGTGAGAGATTGTTCTGACCACACATACACAAAGAATTAAATATTGTCACCTTGTGAATTCATGTGTCTTATAAAGGAAATGAAACAGAGAAGTTAATATAACATGATGACTGTGGACATGTTCTTTTTTTAACAGATTAAATCAAGTGTGGATGACTGAGTAAAATCCTGAAATACTGTGACAGGCATGTTGAAAAAAATCAAGAAGGCAAAGCATAAGGTCTTGACAGAAGACAGATTGAACTATTTCCTTTAAAAGAGGCCCATACTTGGAAGCTCATGTGGAGAGTTTTGAAGTATGATGTTGAAAACAACTATTTTGTTCCAGGGCCTCATCCTTGCTAGACAAGCACATTACCACTGAATTACAGCTGCAGCCTGCTCTGCTCCAAGTTAAAACTATGTGCCATTAGATAGAAAATACCATTCCAGCAATACACTCTTGGTGTACGGAGATGGACACTAGTACGGCTTGATACCTCAGACCTTTCTGTGCCAGGATTCACATAGACCCACTGCTGTAAAATGGCCTGAGGTGGACCTTGGCAGGCCAAGGGTCATGCAGTGGGTGACAGAGGAACAAACACGCCATGCAGGCGGAGATTATGTGGGAGTTTTATTGAAACAAAGGGAGTAGAGGGGGGAAGAGAGAAAGAGAAATACAGAAAGAAAGAGAAAGAGGGAGAAGAAGCAAGGACTAGCCTGCTTCTTCAGAGGAGCAGCAGGAAAAGAGAAATGGGGAGTAGGTAGAGCTTGTTTCTTAAAGGGACCTTCGAATGTGCATACAAACTCTGTAGTGATGTAGCAACCATAGGACCCTGGGCTGGCCAGGGTACTGCCTAGGTGCGACCTGCCATGTCACAGGGGACAGCATAATGTCCTAACATTCCCACCTTTTTCTCGAGTTAAGTGGTGACCCAGGAAGAGGAAGGCTCCTATGGATCCATAAACTTGGGAAATTTCCTCAGGCAAGACTGATAGATAATTTCAAAGGCTTTTCTGGCCTTCCTAGGCTTCTAGATGCATTCAAATGTCAAGTATCAGCATGTGAGTCGTGTACAACTCACGGCCAGTGAACGAAGATGACTGCACATGCTCAGAAACCAAGAGCTTTAGTGCCGGGGTTGTCCACCAGGGTAAAGAAAATGGTAATTTCTCATTCACAGGTAAGTCCATGCAGATATTTTCAGGAGAATATTTAAACCCTTATTTATTTATCTAGTTCATTTTAATGTTTAAATATTTAAATATTTATTTTTTCGTTTGCCTATTTATTTATCTGCTTAAGAAAAAGACTGAATATTCTTTTACATTTACCCTTCTAAAGTTGGTTCTTATGAAAATTTGAATTAAATAAAATAGAAACAGAAGTTTATTAGAAGCCAGGGGAGCCTGCCATTGTATTTTAGCACACCCGCTGATACTGGTTGCTATTTACAAAACAAGCTGGATCTCCTTAACGCTTCTGGAAAGCCAGATCCACATTCTTCTCTTATCAGGGCCTGGTACCTTGTACTCTGATTAATGTTTAACTAAAGTAACTCCTGTTTGTTTTACTTATTTGACATGATTTCTTTTCCCCAGAAAGGAGCTTGTTTTGGGAGCAAAGACACAAATGAAAACACTTAGATTGTTTTAACAACAGAAAAGACTAATATTATAAATAAAGTAGAAGGCTAATATCGTAGATATGAACTACCTCTGTTTCTTAGGGTGTGCATGTGTGCTCACTCACACGTGTGCAGGCATACACATGTAGTTTGTCTTTAGAATGAATTAACACAATATAGCTGCACACATGAAATAGAGGCAAGTCCAGAACAAACGTAATCAGGTAAAAACTAAAAAAATTAGACAGCTTACTTTTCTTCAAAACCACAAACGGATATAGACAACTATAAGCATACATTTTGGAGTGTTCTTTTTTGTAATACCATGTGTGCCCAACCCATGGCCCACAGGCAGCATTCGACCAAGAACAACTAGAAAGAAGTTCAACACACAATGATAAACTGAAAGCATTATGAAGATATTTTTGTCCTTTGTAGCTCTACGGCACAGGTCTGAAGCAGGAACCTGGCAGGCTAAAGTTTTGTTGCGGTGACAAGAGGCTGGGCCTTCTACTGCACATTTGATGGGGTGAACATTCTTTTTCTCGTTTAGCCCCCACCTCCACTGGAGTAGATGCTAGTCTCATACATGTAAGTATTCTCCATCTCCTTCCTGGCCATCCCACAAGTGCAGAGGTGAACTGCCCAAGGTCACGTGCCCAAGTGTCTCAGTTGCTGTGAATCACATACTCAGACCATGTCAGAGCAGTGTGATAGGAGCCCAAGTTACTATATATATATGGACACAATGACTTCAATAAAGATCCAGTATTGCAAACAATACAGTGCTTTATTTTTCTACTTGTCAACTATTACCCTCCTATAATATATGCAGTTTTCATGGAATCATCCCAGCAGCCCATGGGACAGGATCCCCCAACTTCCTAAAGGGCTACAGGCTCAGAAGGAGAGCTCCCACTCAAATCCAGAAGCTGCCAGTGAGAGGAGGTGAGGACGCCTATGAACCCGGCATCCGGAGTCACAGAAAAGATTAAATGACAAAAACCTTCAAAGCCTGCCTTTCATTGAAGTCAGAGAAACTCCCACTTACACCACAAATAAGACCAAATTTTCACCTTCAAATTGGTAAGTAAAAGGGATTTAGACTTGTGGGATAAAGGACATGTAGATGCAGGCACATTCCTCTATTCCGTTCATGAAAGACCCTTACAAGTGTGGAGAGAACCTGGGTGTCAGAGCCACATGGAAAGAATTATTGTGTAATCTTGTAAAATAACCACGTCCCCACATGGAAAATCTGCCGCTGTAGTATGCGTGCACTTTAGAACATTGCTTCTGTGGAAATATGAGCTCTTCTTTGCAAAGAAAGTGATTTCTAATTATTACACATCTATAAAAGTAATATTCAAGTCATGATGAGAATTGAGGAAACATGAAGATGTTATTGTCAAATCCAAAACGCATTAATTTTTAGTTTTAGGTAGAGTTACCTTGGTAATCACCCATAACCTTGAATCAGCGCCAACATAATCAGCAATATTTCCACTCAATATTAAAGAAAAATGGTCTTTTAAAAACAAATCAAACTTTTCATGAACATATTCTATGGTATAAAGTATAACATATCTCTAGCTGTGTGATGCATGAGAAACTATAAGGGATTTTATCATCTAATCCCTTCCAAGAAGACAAATTGGTTAATATTTTCTCAACTTCTAATCAGTTATGTCAGATACAATGTTTGAACTTACAATACATTCAGGGGCAACCGAAAGACACCCAAACAGAGATGGCAGGTGCCACTACAGTAACAAATATGTCATGGGGAGATGGGAAAGATGAGTATGTGTTGAAGAGATGGGAGGGGGAGAAGCCGAGCATTTTGTGTGCTGTGGAGAAAGGTGGAACTGGGGATGTGGCAGTAGTGAGAGACTGATGTGAGGAGCCTGAGCTGCCTGTTACCTGAGGCCGTGGCAATGTCCAGCCTGGACTCCCGCTGAAGGAGTCTGGGTTTGTGGCCTTACCACAGTCGGCTTCTGTGTTGATGTCCACGGCTCCTGTTGCCACCAAGGGCCATTCAGATGTCCAAGGCTGCCACGTGAGGTCAAGATGAAGTCTGGGAGCCATGCTGCCACTGAGGGGCAATGTCTGAGTCCCTGTTCCTACTGCAGTCGAGGTCTGTATTGAGATCTGTGACCCATGTTACCACCAAAGGTCATGCAAATGTCAGTGGCCTGGACTGCCACCTGACGCCGTGTTGATTTCTGTTTGCTGCTGAACTGGCCCTGCCCTTCACTGGCAATGGGAGTGCTGCCCCAACCCCTCACCCAGTAATCCAGGATAGCTGGCCCCAATGGCATGTGAGTGGGAAAGCTGGCCCTGCCCCTGGCCAGGTTGGGGAGACCCAGTGGAGTCCCAGGCTGACCAACTCAGCCACAACCCAGCCCCAGATCCAGGGTTTTGAGCTGGCACACCCCAACATCTACCCCAACTATGAGTTGCTGGATTTCATGAAGGGACTGGTGCTGTGGAACCAGACCCACAGGATCTCCATGACTGGGGTGACAGCAGGATATCTGAGAGACTTGGTGACTTGGTGACACTCTAGTACTAATGGTGTAGCAGAAGCCAGAGGCCTTGAAGCAGACCAACAACAACAGTGAACAGCTGCAAGTAAAGCTGTTTGGACAGAAGAGTCTGCTGCATGAGCCACCACAGCGTTCAAAGGCACTGAGGTGGATGAAGAGGTGATGGAGAATGAGAGGCTGGAGCGATGGAGGGTGGAATGGCACATGTGCAGTGGAACTGGAGATGTGGCCGCTGGACAGGAGTGAGAGAAGGCTGCAGCTGACAGAAGAGTCTGTCATGCCCAGAGGGGCAGCCAGATGGCTTTTGTCCTTTTCTTTTCTTTCTTATCTTTGGGTGGGAGGTCAGGAGTGGAGAGGGCAGATGTGAAAGGTCTGGGAAATGAGCAGAATTGAAGTGCATGATGTGAAATCCCCAAAGAATCCATTTAAAAATTATTTTTTTAAGAAAAGTACATTACGTTCACATTATATTTTTATTTTTTTTCTTAATGGAATGACAACCCATTTCACAGGTTTCTTCCATACAGAAAGGTAATTACCAAGAGCACATCTGACTCTCTGAGGCAGGCAAATAACAAATTCCCCATTTCTTTAAGCTGACATGTGCTCCCCACCATCACAGACACCCATCACTGTACAGAAGGCTTTCCTAAAGGGGGCAGCATTCTAAGGCTGAGTCCCCAGTCTCTGCAGAAAGCTGTCTCCCTTGTGAAGTCCCACTACACAGCTGATGAAGGTGGCTGCCAACAAGACATGCCGCCCCTGAGAGTGAAGTGTCCCAGCACTCAACCTAATGACATCATTTCTAAGATTCCTAAACTATAGTCCATAATTACAGATATGTTCAACTCAATACAGCTATCTTTGTCAAGGCTTCTGATGCCTGTTGAAATTTCTGATGGTTCCCCATTTCCTCTCTGAAGGAATTTACGTCTACTTAGAGGGAAGTAATTGAATGCTAATTCTTTCTATATGGAAGACACTAGTGTTGAATTCTAGGATCATGATCATTGAAACAAAGAATGACCCCACAAATCAGGAAAAAATTCATAATCTAAATAAATTTAAACATAGATCCTTCCATTCACCCCTAACTTTGTCTGCACTTATTCTCTTCACAGTTTGACTTAAATAAAGTACCACGTGTCTTCTTGTTTGCCAACTAAGCATTGCTTGTTGATGTACTTCAGAACCACAATTACTCACCATGCTGTGACTGCTATTACGGCTTTAAAGGGGAATTGTTTTAATCTGTCCTCATCACTGTGACCACGGTGATCACTGTGATCCCTGCTGTTACAGACTCTACCAGAGATCAAAATCCCCTTGAGGAAATGCATTTGGTATCTAAGAGACAACTGAAACAGACATTTCTTGTTGTCCAAACAAGTACCACCTGCATTTTCTATGCTCATGCATCTCTGAAGAGAACGTCAGCCTCGGAAACTGCAGACATCTGTCCAGTTCCTCCAAAGATGAGCACCCGTCCTCTGAGGTGTGAGGCCCAAATCTAACTGGTTCTTGTTCCTTAGTCCACTTCCAAAAGCGCACACAGCCGAATTCTGGAGTTTGTTGACGAGCTCCTATCTAAAGTTGAACACCTGGTTGTCGTTGTGTATATACCAAATTAGACCACCATGTAATTGAATTTTCTTCGAAGACCTTGTACCCATTTGTGTCATAGCTTCAGAGATGTGATACTTTGTACACTCATGACTTGGAAGCCAGCAGACCCACAGATGCAAGTCCCCATGATGTGCACATGCACCATGTGAATTAATTTGTAAAGTTTTCCCCAGGCCTAATTCCCCCCCACTGCATTCTTCTAACCTTTTTCTTTCTATTTCTTTGCTCTCTTTTCTAAATGTCATTTCTCTCTTTCCCTTCTTCCTTCTCTCTCCTTTCCTACTTCCTTTCCTCTTTCCTTCCCTCCCTCTTTTCTTCCTTCGTTCCTTCCCTCTCTTCCTTCTTTCTTCCCTTCTTTTTTTTCTGTGTTCTTGTCTTTGCCTTTTCTGTCTGTCAGCTTAGCAGATATTAGATATGAAGAGATTAGGAACAAGACCCCACGAGCTGTTTTCAGCTGGGAACAGAAATGCTTATGTGCAAGAGTAGCATAAAAGAGGCCGTTAGGACCGCTGCAGTGTGGGGAACTCGAAAGAGATGGCACAACTACAGGTTCAGACTTCGGGGACAGTGGAAGAGCTTACACAATCAATAACTATCCCAGAGGGAAGTCGAATAACTTGGGCAAGAAAAAAAAAAGACAGTTGGGTTTATAATGTTGAAAGTGACCCCAAAGGTAAAGGACAGAAAATGACGTAAAAGCCAGAAGAAAGTATTGACGGTGGAAGTAATAATCTTAAGAAAGGAGCAGGCTTGCCCAGAATGAAGGGCTGTTGTGAGAGCACCTGCCAGTGGGGATGACTTAGAGTCTAGAGACAAAGGGAACTAGGGAGTGCACCACCGTGAACTAGGTCAAGTAAACAGAGTCCTGCTTTAGCAAGAGCAAGTCACCGAGAGCCCAAAAGACGACACAAAGTTCAATCATCACTGAGGGCAGAGGTGCTCTCATCCCCCAGTGCTCACTGGTTTTCACTCCTCAGTCTCACAGGTTATGATGACCAGTGAACCTTGCACAGCATCAAGCTGATTTCTGACGCTCAGACACTGAAGTGAGCAGGCAGGGATTTGAGTACATAATTCAGTGTTCAGCCACCTGGAAAATTTCAGGTTGCACGGAAGCTGAGTTTCTGTGTGTCCTGATCCCTCCTCTGAAACAAAAAGGCATACATTCAGTTCGTTGCCAAAGCAAAACACAAAAGGAGAGGCTGGGCAGAGCCCCCCCCCCCACTCTCCTGAGCCTTTCAGGGAGGTTTACCAGGCTGGGAGCACCAATGGCATCACATCCCCCTTCACCCAGTTCTATGCTTCCCATTAGGGTGACTCAGCCCTGGACTTCTAGGACAAGTGAGGCAAGAGGACAAGGTAAACTTGGTTGCCACAATTTGGAGGTAATAGTCCATGCTGGAGTTGTCTTATGTGAGTCACTGTGCTTGAATTTGGTGAACGAAACTGTGCCCTATCAAAAGGTTTCCACTCCCACAGTCAGGCTCCTCAGACAGAGAGGAAGCAGGGACTCCTGACCAGGTTCTCCAGTGACTCAGTTCTTCACACGCTAGGAACTCATACTTGGAATTACTCTTCAGGCTGGAGAGGAGTGACAAGGGGTATTCATGGGCACACAGTCTTGATCCTAGCAGTCCCATGGTAGTTTGCTGGCCTGTTCCCTGAACAGTTCTAAAGGAGCCCACCCATTCTTAGAAATGCAAATGTCCATATTCTGTGCAGATGTGTGTGCATGTGTGTATATATGTGTGTGTGCTTGTTTGTGTGCATGTGTGTGTACAAGCATGTGTGCATGTGTGTGTGTGCATGCCTGTGTGCATGTGTGTGTTCATGTATGTGTATTTGGTGTTTTTGTCTATGTAGGCACACTTGTGCATGCATGTACCTGTATGTGAAAGTTGGAGATCAACCTCATTTTATTTTATAGACAAGGCCTTCTCCTTATTGGCCTAGAATTTATCAATTAGGTAAGGCTGGTTGACTAACTAGACCCAGGAATCCACCTGTTGTTCCTCCACTTCAGCCCTGAACAGAAAGGAAAGAAGGGAGGGAGGCAGGGAGGGGGATAAGAGATAAAGTTTGTTGATGATAACTAAGGAATGACACTTGTGGTTTATCTCTGGCCTACACTCACACACACACACACACACACTCACACACACACACTCACACACACACACTCACACACACACACACTTAAACACACACACACAGTCATCCTCATACTCCAGCCACTCAAATACAAACATGCAACTAAAATAAAACAGAAACAGAGGCCAAGTTTTCTGCAAGAAATGAGTTAGGAGATGAACTCAGAATGTGGAGTTGGGACGTTGGAAGAATGAACGACTCAGAGAGACATTTCACAGTGAGGTAGAGCTTTCAAGAAGAAAGGAGGCAAAGAAATGGAATGTCAGCAGGACTAACACAAGCCCTCACACCTTGGGGAAGGAAGTGTGTCTGCTGTTACTGTAAGCACAAAGACTAGAAAAAGGCCTGTTTAGCTGATAACTCAGGGTGTGGCCTGGTGAGTGAGAGGCAAAGTAAGCTGGAAAGAGCTACAGGGAGATGTGCAAGTGTGTTTCAGGAAAACATTCAAATGACAGAACTGTAGAAATTATGCTGAAATCCTGAAGTAAAATCAAATTGCCAACCCTGAAAATAACCTTAATATTTCTAGGAGGATTCTGAGAAATCCCCTTCTGATAATTATGAATACAGGATTCTTGTTCAGCGAGTGGCCATGGTTGCTGGCTATCTTGTATTCCCTAGGTGAGAAATAAAGGAAGTGCAATTATTTAAACAATGGGTGTTTGCAGGAAACAAGAGCAAAGGTCTCTCCAGTCAACGGTGATTTCCAGTGGGCTCCAAGGCCTCTACTCACACTTTTACAAGTCGCTTTCTCTTTATCTGTCAGACTCTGCATGTGAGACACGCCTTCTCCCCAGAGATCATTTTCTGCTTTGATATTTCTTGTAGACTTTTGGACATTCTTTTGCCTCATGGAGACAAGGCAAGCTCTGGAAATAAATTGATGACAGTAAAACATTTTCTGAGGAAAAACAAAATCTAAGAGATTTTCGTCTCCAAAATCTAACCTCAAAATGTTTTCAAAATCCAGGAAGTCAAAGTTACTACAAGAAAAATAGCTTTCAGAAGTAATCTCATCAGCTTCCCAGTATATACCTGACTATCATTAATTGAAACAATATGCCAAGGCTCCATGTATCGCAGGTAGAAATACTTACAGCTAATTGCACTTGTGAAATAAATAACAGAGCCTGGGTCATGCCTCCGTCTCTCTCAAAGCTATTTGTAGCTGTACCCACAAAGTGATGAACCTGATCCCTTGACCACAGCTCTGAAAACAAATGGCCTGTATCTACGTCACATGGTTGCCTATAGTAGTGACTTAGGTTAGTTCCAGGTCTGATATACTACTGTTTAAAAGAAAGTCCATACATACTCCACTGTTCTCATAGAAACCTCTAACTCTATAAAACTCCATAAGAAAGCTTTATTTTTGAGTGAAAAGGACTTTTAATTTTTTCATGTATTTTTATTTCACGAGTGTGAGCTTTTCTCTGTACGTGCGCCATGTGCATGTTTAGTGCCTGATGCCCTGACTTTGGAGTTCCAGACGATCGTGAGCTACCTGTGGGTACTGGAAAGCAATCACAGGGCCACTGTAAAAGCAGCAAGCGCTCTTACTTGCTGAGCTTTCTGTCCAGTCCTCAAGAAGGATTTTTAATTTTAAAATGTGACTTGTCTTCTCCAAATATTTATTTGGTTCAGTCCAAACTGAAAACTGAGGGATTTGTCTTAAGAAAAAGGCATGTAGAATATCAAATGTCAAATAGACATAATTTTGTATCAAATATCAAATAGTCATAAGTTATGTTTATTCTGTAGTTTTACAAAGTCAAGTTTGTGTGATAAAAGATATCTCGACAATATGGGTAGATCAACAACGACACCATCAGTGGAAACACCAATGTAGAAGGGGGAATCTCAGGAGTCTCAATCCCAGACAAAGAACTACAGGCAACTAAAAACTTCACAGAGTGAGAATTAGCCTTCCCAGGGATACCCTACCTGGTTATCCGACACAAAGTGGTCATCCCTGAAATCATGTTTATACAAGCAACACCAAACGGACTCACCAGTTTGAATTTATATATTTATGTGCTCACATATAGATATGTGTAACAATAATAATCAAAGGGGAAAAAAAGCCATCAATTTGAGAGGGAGCCAGTGGTCACATGGGAGGAGCTGGAAGAAGGAAAGGGAAGTGGAGAAATGATGTAATTATATTTTACTTAAAATTTAAGAGTTGTCAATCAGAAAATTATACCACTCAAACTTTTCTCTTAAAATGGTAAAATAAAAAAGTCATGAGGTATTACTGAACTACAATTCCTGTAAATATCTGTGCTCTAAGTACTGGACATCTAGTTGACTCTGATGTTGCCCCCTGCAAGGTGGCTTTTCCAGTTCCAAGCCTGTGTTTTAAGCATTTCAATCACGACAGATTAACAAATCCTCCTATTCACAGACACCTGCTGACTCCGAATGAGTCTCTTTCTAATTGTTTTGGGTGCTCATGGGTGCTCATTTTGGCTCTTGGTCCAGCATCCAGCCATCGGAGAAAATTATCCTTCCACACCCTGCTAAGGACTAAGTCAAAGATTAATCCTTCCTGTGAGCCAGCCGCCGAATGAGACTTTTCACTTAGTGTGTGTCTTTAAATGAAGAGTTGCTTCTTAGTTCAAGTCAACACAGTCGAATATGAGATACTGTTATGCTTTTTAGTCCCTTAAATAGCATCCTCATTGTAACTTATTATCTTTATTGTTAGCTTCGAAAATACCAATTTCTGTTATTTGCCACATGGAATTCTTTTTTCAGTCCATTTCTGTTTTTTTTTTATCTCTACCCTTCCAAAATTAAAATATACATTTTCTGATACAATCATATTTCTGATGTTCTGCATTACAGGTTTTTCTGTCAGCTCTTTCTTCTTGGGGGTAAATATTCATGCAACAGTTTCAAAAAAGAAATTCTGAAATCAAGGCACAAAATGTTTGCATAGTTAATTGCCCTTCTGGACATAGAAGTTCCAAATTATGGATTATCTTCAGTCTGGACAACTGTCTGAACTTCTCCAAATGCCTGAAGAGAGCTTCTGTGTGGATGATCTGTTCACTTTAGGACAGTGTCAACTGGGCTCTCATAAAAAAGAAATGGGATGCATTCATGAGAAAACTGATATTCTAAAGTAAGATGGGGAGCTTTTCATGGAACAATGAGGGCACAAGGGGAAGGTTCTAAAGTCTCCATTTCCTCACTAAACCTATGCCCAGTAAGTCCCACGGTGCTTTTGGTGATGGAGCCTCCACTCACCTCAGAGAGATCACTTCAGTGCGGGATGGAAGAGCGCCCCATGGAGGCTTCAGACTCACTTGCTAACAATAGAGACTTTGCTGTGTAGCTTGTGAGAGAAGGATTTTCACAGTGGGATCTTTTTAAACTTTATATGTATGGGTGTTTTGTCTGGATGTCTGCATGTGCAACGTGTGTATGCAGTGCCTAAGTGGCCAAGAGAAGCCAGATTCCTTGGCACTGGAGTTACAAGTGATTGTGAGCCACCATCAAGGTTCTGGAAGTCAGACCCACTGAGCTTTCTTCTCTCCAGCCCCTCAGCTACAGGATTTGTCTTCTTTGTTCCATATCAAGGAGCGACGGACGTGCTGGGTGCCCAGGCACTGAGTTGCTCAGATGCAGAACTTCAGTGAACAGTAAGCACCAAGAGAACGGCTTTAGGAAGCTAATCACAAGCAGAAAGCATCCCATCTTCCACAAGGATCTAAAAGTTCTTATCCTCACAGTGAATAACTTTGTCATGCCATGGCAATCATGACGTAAGTGAAAACATAAGGAAATAGCAATGCTGTTCATATTCTCTCAGTGGCGGGGCCCAATGTTGCTGCCTAAGTGCCTGCCTGCTCATACCCACTAGCTGACGTCTAGATCAGAAAAGGAGTAAACACCTGGTCCTCCTTTTCTGAGAATCCCCCACATTTTATAAAAAGTCAGTTAAAAACAAAAAATCAGGTCTCTGCAGATCTCCAACCTCATCAGAAAAATTTTGTTGTGTAGGGGAAGACAGAACACTGAGTCTTACAGCTGGGCAAATACAGACATCTGTATCACACGACTGCATCGCCTCCCGCTAGACTCAGGTACCATCATGGAAGAAGGGACAGAAAGACTGTAAGATCCAGAGGGTGGAGAGGACAGGGCTGAGACAGTGTCTTCAAGACATGACTGTACTGCTCCCTTCACGTGCTCATGGCTGCTGGGGTTGCCTGCACAAGAGCAAACCAGTCCACATTCCAGCCTGGAGGAGGGAGGGGCTCCCGAGCTCCTAGCCCTCACTGACAGCTTCCGGGGATGCTTCTGGGGCAGTCATAGTCGCTTTTCCTGAAGGCTGTGGCCCATAGTTGAACAAGCTCTAGTGGGTAGCCCGACATGCACAGATCTACAGACAGCCCAAAAAGAAAAGAAGACAGAAGATTGAGATAGATAGATGTGAGAGGAGTAGGGGAGAAACGGAGGAGTGAATGCGGTGAAAATATGTTGAAAATTCTCAAAGAATTAATGAGATGTTATATTAAAAAGAAACTAAGTATCTGTACCCTTTCTTGTGCTGCATCAAGATCGCAGCCACCCCAGTATGTTTCTATTTTATTTCCCACAGAATTCAGCAAGTTCAAGCTTGCGCCTCGCCAGGTCTCCTGCAACACGCCCTGTTTATAGAGGCAGCTCAGCTACAGCCTCTAAAACCACAGAACAGATTCTGCAACCACATTCTCTTTCCTCCCTTTGCTTCATGCCCTTCTTGAAGTAAATGCTTTATTAAAAGGGACATATAAGCGTTCTTTTCTCACACCTCAATTAAAGGCTTTAGAAATGGTGCCACTTAATTGCCTCTTATAATACAAGGTAAGCAGGATGTCCTAATTCCTCGGTGTTTCTTTCTCTCATTTGAATGTTCTTTCTTTCTTTTTCTTTCTTTCTTTTGTGTAACTCTTTGCTATGTGGAAATGGTCAAGGGGCATTTACACAGCACTTTGTTTATTTATTCTCCCAAACTGGTTTCTCTCTCCTTCAAACAGCAAGTACAGGGGAAAGGCCCTGTGAAACCTGAGACGGGCACATGTCCTGTCTTATGGGAGGTTATATGGAGTGTGTGGTGTGGGTGTGTGGCTGGCTGTGAGTGTGTGTATGTGTGTAGGTGTGACTATGTGGCTGGGCGTGAGTGTGTGTGTGTATGTATGTGTGGCTGGGTGTGTCTCTGGGTGTGAGTCTGTGTATGTATATAGGTGTGGCTATGTGACTGGGTGAGAGTGAGTGTGTGTGGCTGGGTGTGAGTGTGTGTATGTATATAGGTGTGGCTATGTGACTGGGTGAGAGTGTGTGTGTGTGGCTGGGTGTAAGTGTGTGTATGTGTGTAGGTGTGGCTGTGTGGCTGGATGTGAATGTGTGTGTGTGTTTGTGTGTGTGTGTGACTTGGTGTGGATGTGGCGTATGGATGGGTGAGTATATGTGTGGGTAGGTGTGGGGTATGTGTGTGTGTGTGTGTCTGGGTGTGAGTATGTGTAGTGTGTAGGTGTGTGTGTCTTGGTGTGTGAGTGAGTGTGAGTGTGTGTATGTATGTAGGTGTGGCTGGGTGTGGATGTGGGGTATGGAGGGGTGAGTATGTGTGTGGGTAGATGTGGGGTATGTGTGAGTATGGGGATGGGGGTGTGGAGTGGGGGTGAGGTGTGTGTGGGTGTGAGTGTGTATGTAACAGCACAATAAGCAAGCAGGGGCATTACATGAACAACCAACTGCAATTCAAGTCAGAATGAGGAGGAGGTTTATAAGATTATAAGAACATATCCAAAAGGTACATGGATGGCGACATCTTGCCCATGGGTGGGTACTGGTGGCACTATGATGGCAGAGTAGAAGAGGTACTCTCTGCTGGGCTTAGGGCAAGGGTGGGACCGCTGTCCATGAGGAAAATGACCAGTCTCCTGCCTGTCCCCCAGGGTTGACATGGTGCTCACATGTCGTGTCAAGTGTGTCCTGGGATGCACATGGTCCCTCATAAGACGGATTGCATCTGTAGGGAAGAGGCCAGCCTCTCGAGCGAGCGCTCTTCTCCCTTGTTGAAAGTTATCGTTTACTTCAGATCTTACGAATATGGTATCTGGGTCTCCATTTGAGCCTTATGTTCATATGCTTTCAGATATTCATTTATTTAATTAGTAAATATAAAAAAATTAATCAGAGTTTAAAATATCTAAGAATGAATTCAGAGAACATAAGATGATGTCACAAGAGCTGACTCTTTGGTGAGCCCTGAGGCCTTCTCCTCAAACCATTTTACAGCTTTTCTGTACCACCTTCCCCTCATATAATGGCCACTTTTCTTCTTCCTTTCTTTCTTTAATAAAGCCGAGTCTCAAACAGCCAGGAAGATTTTTGCTGAAACAAAACACAGCTCCCATTTCAAATGGAAGAAGAGAGCAATTATCCTGGCAAGGAAGAGCAATGCCCATGCACCAGGAGCCAGGTTCAGGCTGCCCAAATGGCATGTTCCAATGCAGCAGCAGTTTGTTCCAATGCAGCAGCAGTTTGTTCCAATGCAGCTGCAATTTGTTCCAATGCAGCTGCAGTTTGTTCCAATGCAGCTGCAGTTTCGAAAGGTTTTATAGAAGCAGAACAAAGACAGTTAGGAAGCAAGGCACTGGTGGAGTCAAAGTTGAGCGGGAGGAAGATGGGAGAGTGAAGTGAGGACAAAGCAGAGGTTTCTGTTAGAGCCTCAAATGTTATCTGACACGGTTCTCAGCCTTCGGTGCTGGAAGTGAGCGCATCTGTTTATGCATTCCAGAAAAGGGGATTTCTAACTGAAAATCACAAGGATATTAAGACAAACAGAGGTGGTTAATAAATATCTATTTCGGAAGCTAAAGATAAGACAAGATAAATAACTCTGAGGCCAAAACTTTCCACCTCTTCAAGATCAATGACATTTTAATCAGGCAATAGGCATTGTGCAATCTTTAACAAATGTATAACTTTTAAGGTTTTATTTTTAGGGGGGTTGATTATAGCTGAGGATAATCTTGAGCCTTCCCACCTCCACATTCCAAGTGCTGGGACCACAGGCATATGACACCATGCCAGGCTTGATAGCTTGTTTTCTACATAATTAAAAATATTAATGCTTTTAATTATTTATTTTCAGCATATGTGACAGCATGCTGTGCTCCAGAAATTGTGGGAGAGTTTAAGACATTTTACAAGCATTCGTGGTGCTGCAGGTAATCTTCCTTCTCATTGTATGCTAAGAAATAAAAAAGAAAGAAAGCTGGATAAACGTTCCCTTGGGAGAACCTAGAGCCTGGGATTGTCATACTGCCTGCCTAAAGAAATCAAAGAATGCCCCAGAGCTTGGCTCAAGCTGGCCCTGAGGATAAGGAGACAATGAGAAAGTGAGACTCTGCAGCTAATTGACAGGTGTACCAGGGCTGGAGAAGACAGGTGGAGTGGGGTGAACTCACAGCATTGAGGGAAAGGAGGTCAGCTTCCCGTTGGGATGTGTAGTGAGGCTGGAGGGGATTCCGTGTCGACTCAGGTTTTACAAGGTCCACTGAATTTGAACACTGTGATGGCTCCCTGCAGAAAGAGCAAGTGTAAAACCCAGCGCAGGACTCTGTTTCCAGCCACCAATCCAACTCCAGCCCAGACAACTCCAGCTCCATTTGGGAGCTCACCATGGTGCACTTGCAAACCCTGGCTTTTCCTTACAGAATCTCTGTTCAGCTTCAGCTGGCCAAGTCTGACACTTTCTGTGGGTTCCTTTAAATACGACTTCTATGACAACACTCTGCAACTCCTAATAATCCCAACATGAAAATAAACAACTCTAAAGGCCCTTGCAGTCATTGTAGCCAAGCCAGATAACTCGAGTTTAATCCCTGGGACTCACTTGACTAAAATAATCTATTCCTAAAAGGTGACCTCTGACCTCCACATCCCCATCATGGCATACACACACCTTGCATGTCCCAGGCTCCCAGGCTTCCAGGTTTTTTGTTTTGTTTTGTTTTTGTTTGCTTGTTTTTTGAGACAGGGTTTCTCTGTACAATGGTCCTGGCTGTCCTGGAACACACTCTGTAGACAAGGTTGGCCTTGAACTCACAGAGATACTTCTGTCTCTGCCTCCTAAATTGAGTGCTGGGATTAAAAGCATGGGCCACCACACCTAGTCCCAGGTTTTTTCTTTTGGGCTCCCAAATCATGACACAGAGACTCATTATTAGTTTTGATTGCTTGGCCTACTTAGCTCTTTTCTGGCTAGCTCTTTTAACTTAAACTAACCTTTTTCTCTTTGTCTACCTTTTGCCTAGGGATTTATTACTGTTCTTACTTCTGTATATCTTACTTCTACTGCTTTTCTATGTCTGCCTGGCTTCTTGCCCGGGTGTGTTCCTAGCTATTTCTTCCTCCTTCTTCTCTCGTTCTTCTTTTCTTTCTTCTGAGTCTAGATTTCTTCTATCTATCTCCTGCCTTGCTATTGGCTGTTCAACTTTTTGTCAGACCAATCAGGTGCCTTAGGCAGTCAAGGTGAAACCAAAGCAGCACATCTTCACAGAATTAAGCACACATCCTTATATCATTAAACAAACATCACACACCTTTACATGGGTGAAGTATATTCTGCAGCAAAAACAAATGTAACACATCTTTGCCAAGTTAAAAATAATAGTCCACAAACCATCACCTATAAATACATGCACTCACAAAATAACTACATGTAATAAAAATGTTTGAAGTTCTAAATAAATAAGTCTTTTCCTGAGCCTTGGTGCTCTAGGCCTATCTGAATTAAATGAGCACACACAGGGCAGGAGTCGTCGCTGCTCATAAAGATCTACAGAGAACACTTGCTCTGTAGCACACATTGCCAAGCTACAACCTTCTCTTTAGTTCTCAGAGCTGGCAGAGGGAATACTTACCTTATTATCATTTTACAGCTCTGTAAACTTGGACAGAGAGACTTTAGGTAGCCTGTTGCCGACCGCATAGCTAATAACTCCTGCACCAGAGCTGCACCTATGCCAGCCAGCCTGGCCACAGGGTACAGACTCTTAGCCAATCTTCTATAAAGACATCTGGCAAACAAAAGCCTGAGTGTCTCTGACCATTGTGGTTTTGGTAGCTCACTTGGCACTGGAAACATTCAAAGTCATCTGTTGTGTTGCGATCTTATCTTTTGATCATCGGTGGATAACGTTAGGTAATTTCCTGTGATTGTATATGCTGGTCTCACCACCAGATGGCCAGGAAGCTGTTTCTAATATTTATCTTTAATCTCCTTTCATGTGATGGGGAGGCATTGTCACAGACTGGTCTTAAATGAGACATACACATACATGCATACATAGCTGGAAAAGTGGTTCAGTGGTTAAAAGCACTTGAAAAAGACAAGGATTCAGTTCCCAGAGCACACATGGTTGCTCATAAATATCTATAACTCCAGGTCTTGGGGATCCAATGGTCTCTTCTGGCATTATGCACATACTTGAAGTCAAACATTTATACATGTAAAATAAAAGTAAATTTTTTTTATTGTTAAAAGAAAAATTTACATTTACTCCCCTTGTTCCCGGCCCTCCCACTCCCCCACTACTCCACCGCCCTCCCCCTGCTTCCTTAAGATGGGGCAGGATACCCTGCCCTATGGGAAGCCCAAGGCCCTCCCCCCTCCA
>JAQHUG010000549.1:402123-413653 GCA_028555095.1 Dicrostonyx torquatus | reverse complement strand
TTCCAGGAAAATCTATATATGTTTTTCTTTGGGTTCACCTTGCTATTTGGCTTCTGCAGGCTTGTGAGCTATAAGCTTAATGTCCTTTGTTAATGGCTAACTTTCTCTCTGGACCAAATCATTCCTGATCACACAAATGAATGCTTCTTTCTCAAACCCAAAAAGTCTTTTTTGTGTGTATGGTAGGGGACAAGATCCTATGTATATGTGTTGTCCAGGATGACCTCAACTATGTAGCTGAGGATGACCTTAAACTTTCATCCTCCTGCCTCCGCCTCCACAGCTCAGAGTGTATAGGTGTGTGCCATGATTTACACGGTTGCTAAAAACGAGCCCTAGACCTCTTTTCGTGCTGTATTCAAGCACTATACCAGATGAGTCACATTCTCAGCCTTCTCTGTCATTCTTCAGTTTTAGGCAAAGTTGCTGAAGAGTTACTTCTCTGTATTCTCTCTCACTCCTGTTTTCCCTTAAACCCTCCTCCATCCAACCTTCCATCCCTCAGTTTCTCATGCTCAGTATAATACAATAGCATTCAATACAGGAAGTGTTTGGTCCTAGTGTGCACACTTCCTGTTTCCTCCTTACTTGTTCACCAGTTTCTACACTCAGTGCCTAGCTCTGCCCCCCTTCCTAAACTCTTAGGTTTTTCTTTTGTTTGTTTGTTTGTTGAACTCACCCGACCTAGTTCCGTTTCTCTTCTTTCTCCCTACATGCTATAGGCATTATCCTTTTGACCCATGGTCTGAAAAATCATGTAGACAGCAGTGACTATCAGGGTTTTATATCCAGCCCAGTCTTTCTTTCTGAGTTTAAATGGATTTATCCAACTGATAATTTGATATCTTCTCTTAGAAACTTCATCAGAATATCAAGCTTAACATTTCAACTAAATTCTTTATACATGCACTCATTCGTCATGAAACTACCACATCCAGAGCTTTTTCACATTGGAATAACACAGTCATTATTTGTAACTCCATCTCTCCATTAGGAACAGTGACAACATCATAGATTCTTCCTTTCCTTCCATGCCCATGTTCAACACACCAGAGAGTCCTCTGGACCTCACTTCCAGCAGGTATTCTGTAATCCTAGGACTGGGAGGTAGAGACTACATCATAGGTTTAGAACTAGCCTGGCCTATAGAAGACACTATCTTAAACAAAGAAAAGAGCAAAGATAATTGCTTGACTCTTTCCTCCAGCTGAAATAGCCATTTCCCAGGTACCTGCTTGGACAGCCCCATTTTTATTAAAAGTTCCACACAACAATCCTGGGCTCAATACAACTTAACTTAGTCCCCTTATTTAACCATAAGAAGTTCCACTTTTATATTTCCCCTCCTCAATTTACTTTTTCCCAAAGTGATTCACACATTCTTACCTGTCAAACTAATTACTCTACTATCCTTGTTTGCTTCCCTCCACAAGACCATAACAAGCTCCAGTAACTCAGGGATGCAGGGATATTTTCCTTACATTCCAAATGCCTGCAATGGTTCTTTGCACACGGTGGAAACTGATGGTCAGATGCTGAATGAATTGATCTGAGAATGATCGCCTTCATTACACTTCAGGGTTTGCACAGTTCATTGCTTCAAGTCAACTTTTAAACCCCAAATTAGGCTTCAATGTTTATCACACAGCTGCAACTTGATTTATGATATCCCAATCTAAAATTAGTTTATCATAGAAGGAAAAGCTTTTTGTGGTGAATAGGTCTGACCTCTGACAGTGGCATCATGTGAGTGACCAATTGTTTGCTCACTTGTCCAACCTCTTGGCCTGCCTTGCAGACGTCCTGTCAGGTTTAGACTCTGCTCTTGATGTTACTACTGCTGTTGTTATTGTTGTCTTTAGACAGGGTGTCTGCCCTTGAACTTTCTGTGTATCTGAGGAAGACCTTGAACCCCTGATCTTCCTGCCTCCACCTCCCCATGCTGCATTACAGGTATGCATTATCTTTATAAATTTGTATATAGCATAACACCTTTGGCTATGGGTTTCACGTGCCACACTATACTCTAAGTCTGTAGTTCAAAACTACAAAAGACACTTTTGTCTTGGTCTTCTCTTATAACTGGCACCAACCACTTGGGCTGTTCTGGGGACATTTGGGGGTTTTATTCTGCAATGAGAAGGTGATATACCCTAGTTCTGTCAAAGGAACTGTACACCAAACTTTAGAGGTCATGACAACTACCAAACCTCATCCTTGGCTCTAGAATGATTTTATGTTAGTATCCCTAAATACTTTTAGCACTCAGTTATTTTAAAAACATTTTTTTTGATTTGGGAGGGGAGCTGCTGTGGGATAATCATTCTGTATGCTGTGACTATGCATTACTCTCATTGGTTAATAATAAAGCTGATTGGCCTATAACAAAGCAGGATAAAGTTAGGTGAGACAATCAAACTGAGGACTGGAAGGAAGAAGGGTAGAGTCAAAGAGAGTTCCCAGCAAATCACCCAAGAAACAAAATGCTAGGAGGCAGGTAAAACCACAAACCACATGGCAATACATAGATTAAAAGAAATGGATTAGTTTAAATGTAAGAGTCAGTTATTAATAAGTCTGAGCTATTGGCCAAGCATTTCTATTCATATATATATATATGCTTCTGTGTATTTATCTGGGACCCGGTGGTCAGCACAGGACAACATCTACGTATGGGGGGCTATTTAGTAGAGGAGTAGCCAAACGACCTATTATTTCTCAATTTTTGTTGATGATTCCATTTATAGTATGATTTCCTGACAACAGAATTTGGTGGGCTTGTATTTGGCTAAAACACACACCCCGCCTACCTGTCAAGAGAAAGCTTACAGGAGGGCATGCTTCTCAGAGACAGCATGTGGTGCACAGCTGGTCCTCTGTTCATCGCTCGCAACCTTTGTTCAAATCAGAGATCAGAGACCAAGAGGCATGCGTGTTGAAATCAATCAATCTTATAATTTGATTTTAATGCAACATACACTACTTTATTATTCAACAAATGCTTAAGTATTTTTATGACAATTCTGCTGTGTTTGTTGAACATAAAGTAGTTAACTAAGAGCCAAGTTTTCTGTTCCCATGGAACTTAATCCCTTTAATTCAGTCCCCTTGGCTAAAAATGATAGTGATATTAGAAGTCTAAGAAATCATTTATAATGTGCAAAGAGTATTTAAGTCAAGTACCTAGGCAGTGCTTATCTTTTTCCAGTGAATGGTGCCCCACACCTAACACAGCAAGTTTTAACATTGATTGCAAGAAGGATTTTCAGTCTAGCATTCATATTATGTACTTGTAATTAATAATGTATTTGAGATTGCTTAACAAGTCAAGTGTCTAGTTACATATCATCTCTTGTGGGTAATTCTCTTCTGAAATGTTCTATGGATTAATGAATAGAGTACTTGAAAGAATAAGATAACACTCTCTCAATTTTGATGCCAAGATAAGATAGTCATTTCTCTTCTCTAGGTCCACTGCATGCAGAGAGCAGCAGTGTAGATCTTAATTTAATGACCGCAGAATTCCTTTACAGTTGTAAGATTTTATGGTCCTACTTCCTTTAACTACCCAAAGCTTGCAAAGTATCAAAGTTTATCCTATATTTGGAACTCCATGATCAATTATACATTCACAGATATGTTTTATAATCCCATGGATTTAGAATAAATATTTCAAATGTACCACTTCTAAATAAATGACTCCTGCTTTTCAGAGTCCTTTGCTTTGGTTTCCTTCTCTCTCTCTCTCTCTCTCTCTCTCTCTCTCTCTCTCTCTCTCTCTTTCCCGCTCTCGTGTGTGTGTGTGTGTGTGTGTGTGTGTGTGCGTGTGTATGTGTGTGTGTGCATGTGTATGTGGGGGAGGTCACATAAAGTGTTTTAAGGGAAACTAGTGTGGGAAAAGGAAAAGTAGAGAAAGTGAATTATTGACATCTCTCTCTCCTTCCTATTAAAGATATAAACTCACAGAGAATATCTAGCTTACTCTAGCTCACTCACTGGCTGTCGATAGACAGGCTATAAGATTCTTGACTCTAATTCACATCTCAAATTCGTAAACCTACTGAATAGGATTATGAAACAATCCAAATTACCTTAAATTAACTTAAAGACTGGGTTATCTTGAATAAAATTTTAGACTCTTAGTAAGAAGTATCTATGAGTTAATTTGATTCTGTTCAAGGAAGTCCAGTGGTGCCATCAGTATATGATCAATCTCTCTTCTCCTTTTGCCTTTTCTCCCCACTTCATTATCTTCCCATATATATTTGAAATCTTTGTTTATTACAGCTGTTGACATCATTGAAACAGGTACTCTCTCTGGCCCCAACACTGAAATAGGAAGATGATCAGACTCCCCTGGACAACATGTATAATGAATAGGGAACTCATAGTTCTCCTAGAAGATTTCAGAAATACATGTAGCCTATGTCTTAGGGTTTCTATTTCTGTGATAAAGCACTTTGACCAAAAGCATCTTGGGGAGGAAAGGATTTATTCCATCTTACACATCTCTAGCCTATCAGTTGGGGCAGGAATTTAAGAGAAAAATTGATGTGGAGGTCATTGAGGAGTGCTGCTTACTGGCTTGCTCCTCATAGCTTGTTCAGCCTCCTTTCTTATGGCAACCAGACTACCAGACTAGGAACGGCACCACCCACAGTAAGCTGGTCTCTCCCACATCAATCATTAGTCAAGAAAGTGTACCACAGGTTTGCCCACACACTGATACACTCAGTTGAGGTTCCCTCTTCCAGAATGACTCTAGTTTGTGTCAAAATGCATTAAACTACCCTCCACATACACATTCATTAGTCTAATTCCCCACAGCATTCAACCCTAATGGCTTTAGATACTTTAATAAGAATCAAAACAATCTTATTCAAAAAGTAGCCATGTTCTGCTTTGCAAGTGTAGAATCTACTGCACTGGAAAACAATCCTCGGTCTTCAGTTGGCCATGTGGCCAAGAATCTACTTATAAAAACTGTTGTTCAATGGTTTAGAATTATAGGGAGAGAAAAAAGGAACTCCTTTTTCATCTAAGTAATTTCTATTTGAAATGTCTTACCAAATTTCCCTGCCAAATTATTTCAAGCCCTAGAGGAAACACTATTTAAAAAGAAATACAGCCAATGCCCCCCCCTTCAAAATGTTAGGCAAGAATTAGAGAATACAGATGTCTTTAATTGATTCTTGCATTTTCTCTTTTAGTCAGTCAAGGATACAAAAGCCTTTCCCATGAGCACTGGCCCATCTTTGGCTGGGTGCTGGAAAGTAGAATACAGACTAGTACTGGGGACATCACACAGAGGCAGAATGCTCATTGAGAGTCCTGCACTCAGCCTCCAGTTCTGGGAAAGAAAAGCAAATGCAGCCCTGTATGAATGACAAATAAGCAGCTAATTAAACAGCAGGGTATGCTGGGTACCATGGTCTCTTCTCAGAGTCAGGAGAATCCAACTGACATGCACACACCCATTTTTGACAAAATTATGCAATGGAAAAAGGAAAGCATCTTCAACAAATAGTGCTAGTCTAACTTGATATTGGCATATAGAAAAATTCAAATCAATTCTATCACCCTGTAGAAAACTCAAGTCAAATCTGGTAGGAGAGAAAGTGGAAAATCGCCTTGAATACATTGGCACAGGAGGCAACTTCCTGAATAGAACACCAACAGCACAGGCACTAAGATTGACAATTAATAAAGGGAATCTCATGAAACTGAAAAGTTTCTGTAAGGCAACAGATACTATCAACAGGACAAAAAGACAGCCTACGGAATGGGAAAAGATCTTCACCAGCCCCACATCTGACAGAGGGCTAATCTCCAAAATATATAAAGAACTCAAGAAATTAGGCATCAACAAATCAAATAATCCATTTTTAAAATGGGGTATGGATCTAAATAATTTGTTTTATTGAATGATTTTTTTTCCACACTTTTTTCCCAAACAGGATTTTCTCATGCAGCTCATCAGTGCCTGTCATGCACGTCAGTTCTGGCCACCCCCCCCCCCCACTGAACCCACAGGTACACATCTGGGTAGCAGACAAAGAGACTTTCTGGTATGTATGTTCTTACATCCCACAAGTCAACAGGACTTAGGCCACACACACAGAGAATACATTTTATGTGATGTATCTCCTCTTGTGAGTACCAAAAGAGCTCTCTCTAGCATCTCTAAAATGAAATAATCACTACTTATTTTTTCCCCTGAAACACCGAAGCTTCCTAACTTTTTTTTGTTAGGTGAAGTTATAGTCAAGAGGTCAAGTAACCGACATGCAGCTGTGAAGTCAGGCAGAGGCCTCATCCTAAGGGAAGAGACAGGTAGAACTCGGTCCAGCAGCAGAGTCTGGATTCTGGGAGGATGAGCCCATGGAGCACACAGCATTGGACACCAGCAGAGAACCTCCTGCTGCACTTATGCCTGAAATTTGGGTAGACAGTGCTCCAAAACCTTCATTATGCAAGACAGGATCAGCTGACTCCCCTATGTAGACGAGGCTAACCTTAGACTTGTAGAGATCCACCAGTCTCTGTCTCTCAAATACTGGAAGGAAAGGCATGGATCACCACACTTGTCCATAACCCTTCATTTTCAGAAGCTATTATAATACACCAATAATCTGAGATTCTTTATACAATAAAATCAGGGCCTCCTCAGACAGCTGTATCTTGGGCTATTTTCCCAATAGAAGAAGGACCAGTGTCTGGGAAGAGCCCCTATCCCCAACACATGGCTTCTGGCCAGCTCTGCTCATGATCACCTACACGAAGTCCTCCAGACATGGTTGGACAGGGTGTTAAAGGGTGGCCATTGTGGCAGTCTGGAGTACTCCCTCTACCAAAAGAGATCCATTATAATGGAAGTACCAGAGCAATTTGTTCACCCTTCACCTACAAGTCACGATTTCCTGATTTTTCTACAGCTTACAATTTTCTTTACATTATTTGTTTGTTTGTTTGTTTTTTTATTCATGGAGCCATCTTGCTAGCCCCAGTTTATCATTTTTAATAAGAATATACATAAATCCTTAGCTAGCTTCCCATGTGACTCAATGTCTCCTCAGAGAAGGTCTTAAACAGATCCCATCAAAAACTGGAACACTGAGCTTCGGCTTGAGTTCGTTATGAACTCTAGAGTTAGATTCAACTCATCATCCGTACAGAAACCAAATTCAGACTTTGCGATTTCAGGCAGCAGCCGTCTTCGCCGCCTCTCTGGATCCAGTCACATCATACACAGCAGCATGGCGTTGGTGGCCATTGTCCCACTCAGCTCTTAATTGGCTTTAGGAGCCCAGTCTAATGCTCCGTCTTGAGTCATGAGGAATCTGCAGCCTACACAGCTTTATTCAGTTGGTGCCAACCTTTCTTCAGCTCATCCCTTCAGTCTCTCCATCCGCCCCGCCCCGTCTCCCTCTTGATCTTTTCCCTACCGGGTTTTCAACAGCACCCTCCACAAAACTGCGTCCTATACCCTGAGAGTTTTGGCAAACTTTCCCGTGTTTTTCTCCTTTCTCTCAGCCACCATCCCATCCTTGTAAGGCCCAAACATGCCTAATCTCAGCAAAGCCTCCCCAGCTCTCAGTAAATCCCAAGCCCAGCCCAGAGTCTGACAGCAGGCTGCTGCTTGCCCTGGGATCCTCTCCAGCCACACCCTGCCGTCTCTCTCCACCCGCCACCCCCACCTACACCCAGAGGTGCTCACCTGCCCTCCCAAGCTAGTTACTGCCCTCCCCACCCACCCCCAGCAAGTTTTACTGCTCATTATTCACCAGAGGGTGGAAACCACTGAGGCTGCACTCAGTCCTCCGGAGGGGCTGAGTCCTGGAGAAGCTGGAGTTCTTAGGACTGCAGCCTTCAGTTCTTTTCTTCTTCACTATAGCCCGTCTCAGGAAATACTTTTTCCACTTTAATCCTTTCCACTCTGCCCCCAGTGCACATGCTCTCTCTCTCTCTCTCTCTCTCTCTCTCTCTCTCTCTCTCTCTCTCTCTCTCTCACACACACACACACACACACACACACACGGGGGGGGGACAGAGAAAAAATAAAAATTAAATCAACACAATAGAAGAAATAACTGAATGTACATAATAGTACATACACAAAATTAACTCTAACTCAATTACATGTTTTGAAAAAACAGAAATTAAAATTGTGAGTGTGATTTTCATTAATTGCATGCATAATATACGTTTCTGTATATAATAGTAACATTTTGCTCAGCACTTGCTTGAGTCTGGAGAATGTGCTAAATTGCACAGTCTTCTCAGGTATGAAGTAAGCATGGGCATTTGCTCTGTTTTCTACTAGAACCTGAGAAACGGAAAGATTACACAGCATAGTCACACAGGTGGGAAGCGGTTGGCGCGGGATCTGAACCCACGCTGACACAGTCTTCAGCTGGAGCCCTGGCCCTGGTATCAGATATGGGCGGCTTTACAACACTGCCAAAGATTAGCTCATACAATGAAGTCTATTGCTATTTAGGGTCATTTGAGGGTTTGCAGTTTTTATGATTGAAACTGTTCTGAGTCAATGCCCTGCTCACAGGGAATACTCATGTTGACATGTTCTTTTAAAATTTTGAAATGATGTAATCATCTTCACACAACAAATTGTCATAACAACATACTATTTCCTGTTAAATACAAAACACATTTTAAGTTAATCACATATCTAACTGCTTGGACAGATGGATTTTACAAGTAGGACCCAAAAGACTCTAAGCTAAGCCTGCAGTTATCTTTCTGTTACTCTTTAAAGGGGAAAAGGTAGGTATTAGTAAAATTGCTATAACTTGAATGGCAATAAAAATTTCCTAAAAATGAGGCTTTACCCATTTTTCCGCAATCTTAAAGTCAAGAGCCTCATCCACACCCCCTCTAAGAACCTCTTTAAAATTGATAGCTACTGGTAGGGGGAACATCTATTTATTCGATAGGGTGACACTGGGCTTATGAGCCACACCCCAGGGAAGGCCCCATGCTCAGGCATGGTTGTGGCCCCCACACGCTGTAATCTATGGTTTGTTAGTTTGTTCAGTTTTATTTTGTTTGGGGTGCATTTTTGTCTATTATTATTAATACTGTTATTGAGGGAAAGAACATGAGTTTGGGGGTGTAGACATGAGGAAGCATCAGAAAGGAGCTAAGGGGGAGAAAAGAATACTATCAAAATATTTGTATGAAATTCTCAAAAGTTAAGTAAAAGCATTTTTAAAAATTGAGAGGATTAGAAAATTGAACAGAAATATTTTCCACATGTTAAAAAAATAAAGCTCCGATTCTGTAAATTTTGTCCTCAATTTTAACTATTAATTGTGGTTCCCCTAGTCTAACTGTGAAACTAACAGTTATAACTTCGTCTCTATTTCTTTGGAGGGTGTCGACAAGTGAGTTCATCATTCTGACCATCGTTAGGTAGCACTGATATCAGTCTCACTACATCTGACTTATACTTTCCCAAGCCAAAGTGCCATATCTATGAAATAATGAATTGAGAGATGGACCTCGTGTGGCAGCATGACGAGAGTCAATGGACTTCAGTTAACCGAGGACTAGTCCTTCTTGTCCTACCAAGTCCCTAAGTGTCTTCTGTAAAGGGGCAGCACTACATTAAAGCAATAGCTGTTCCCAAGCCCAGATTTAAGTCTTTTCCAAATATACAGAAAACACACTAGGTCATACAAACTCACTAGTGTTTATAAAAGCAATAAATTGCTATTATGCCAGACTAAAATTTTCAGCATGCAAAAGAAGCACCAGGTAATTAATGATTGTGTTAAGAGCCACACCGATGAACACAATTCCAATGTTTTGTTTTGTTTTCTCTGAAATTTATAAGAAAATGTACTTCTCATGGGCACTTCTTTCCTGGACTCTCACATTGCCATGACTAGAAGCAGCCCTACTTTGTCCAATAAAACAATTCACTTTGGAGGAAAGAACTCTGCAATCCAGACATGGGTCGATATTTTATTAAGCTTCTTTATTTTATGATAAATGGCAGCGAGGCTTGATAAAAATTATCCACAAGTTCCTTAAAGATCACCAAGAAAATCTCTGCTCCTTACTGCCACAATATTGTGAGGCTGAGAAAGGTTGGGCTTAGCTTCTTAGTGCTTCTGTATGTGTAAATGTCTGAAACCCTCCATCGACCCAACTGACTCATGTGCCTCACAGTTGCTCAAGAGAGAGCAGGCAGAGTGTAAAGCTTCGTGAGCAGGGCACACCCACGCAAAGAAACAACGAGTTTAACACGTTCTTGTTGAGCACACCCTGAGCCAGACCTATTAATTTAGAAAAATAATAGTAATATTAACGTAAGCAACTGTTGTAGCCAGTAGAATAAGATACCAACGGCTGTAAAACAGTGGGAAAACCTTCCGAGTCATGCAAGGCTTGTTCCACTCCAACACGAACATGCACCATTACACCAGTGGGAGGTGTCTGCTTTACACTTGTGGTCCTACCTGAGAGTTGTCACCATTACACCAGTGGGAGGTGTCTGCTTTACACTTGTGGTCCTACCTGAGAGTTGTCACCAAGGGAATGAACGTGTCGTTAGGCAGGAAAAGGAAGACGACTCGGCTTCTACTAATATCTCTAAAATCAAATCATTCTGAGATGAATGGCTTAATATTTTAACCAAAGAGTCACCTCAGCTTAGAGAGTTTGGTAACCATGTATCACCTTTTTATCTCAATACTGCTTACAAGTAGGGTTCTAGACAATTCTATAATGAATACATTATACATTATATATATATATATATTATATAGAATATAATGTATTCATTATAGAATTCAAGAATTCAACAATTTCCTCAGGATCTGGGGTGGGGGGATCATTGCCTGGCTAGATTCCGCAGACACTTTATTGATATCTCTGGAGCGTCTAGAAAGTAAGAAGCGCTCAGGATGTGTGGAGAAGATGGGCAAGGATGTCACAGTCAGCTAATGTCTTCATAGCTGTCATGTGTTGGCTGCTTCTAGATGGGTCCTGGAACATGAAAGCAGGCAGAATTTACCATCAAGTCCCACAGCTTCCTGAGATTCAAGAGTTGTTAACTAAACTATGTTGAATGTCCTTTTAAAAAAATGCTTCAAAAGGTGGTGACTATTTCTCTTCAAAATGATACAAAGAAAGCAAGCATTTTATGCAAAATATACAGCAATTTAAAAGTTAAGGAGGTTTCTCAACTATTTTCATTCAATTTGAAAATCTTTTTATCACAATAGTATAGCAAAATATATGTGATATATTAATGATTTTATACTCTTTCAGAACATGTATTTATTTTAGATATAAAACAATGATATTAAGTAATTTTCAACATATTTGTGGATTTTTAATTTTAGAAAATTTAATATTTCCATTTTTTAAATTAAAGCAAATTTTTTCTTTTTTTTATTGTTAAAAGAAAAGTTTACATTTATTCCCCTTGTCCCAGGCCCTCCCGCTCCCCCAATACCCCACCTCCCTTCCCCTGCTTCCTAGGAGGGGGCAGGATACCCTG
>JAQHUG010000549.1:374282-401458 GCA_028555095.1 Dicrostonyx torquatus | reverse complement strand
TGCTTCCAATTTTTGCCTGGAATTTTGAATTAAAGCAAATTTAACTGAAAAAGAATTACATCATTTCCCACTTCCCTCCCTCAAACACATCATATACCCTCTCTCTCAAACTAATAGTCAATTTTTTGATTGTTATTTGTTGCATACATATACATATGTATCCGCTCAAATACACACTTATAAATGTAAGTTGCTGAGTCCATTTTTGTTTTTTGCGTGTATATGGTTCCAAGGCTGACCACTCTGTACTGAACAGCTAGTACTCATCCCTGGAAAAGGCTAACTTTTCCCAGCAGTCATTAGGCATCTGTAGTTCTTTACTGGAGGTGGGACCCCATGAGATTTCCCCCTTCCACACTAGCATGTCTGTTGATGTTGCCATTGTCTTATTTATGCAGCATTTCTAAGACATATGTTCCACAGCAGACTTCTTCGTGTTCTGGCTCTTACGATCTCTCTGTTCCTCTCCTGCAACATCCCCATGCAGTAGTTATGATGTGGTTGCATCTACTGGGGCAGGAGTCCCCACGGTCTGTTGATCTCCGCGTCATGTTCAGTTGTGGTTTTCTGGAATGCTCTCCATTGCTGTAAAGCTTTGGTGATGAGGGCTGGTAGCCACACTCATACAGGAAAGGTGTCTCATACTGGAGAGCTTAATAGTTTTATAATTTCCCAAAATGTTTGTGATAGGAGAGGGTAGTTAAGACATCAAGTGAAAGAGAAGATCAGGAGAAAACCAAACTTCCAGTTTTTCTCACAAAAACACTGGTGCTTCAGCCACTGTTTCCCAAACTCTTACCTGATCATATTATCTACCATGACTGATAACATTTTAGCTCAATACTAACAACTTTGTCTAAAATGAAGGAGAAAATAAATTCATTGTGGAGAAATTAATTTATTTGTGTATTTTGTTAAGTAGCTCATTACTCTAATATACATCAAATTCCATAGAGTATTTTGTATTACGTGAGCATTGGGGTGTAGGTACCAAACTAATAACTATGGAATGAAAAAATATAATAATAATGAATTACTCACCCTTGATTATTATTTTAAATAATAAAATAAATATTATTTTTAATTGATACATAGTGTTATGTATCCCAGGCTAGATTCAAACTCATTATGTAGCCAAAGATGACTTTAACTTTCTCATCCTCCTGCCTCTAACATCCAAGGGCTGAGATTACAGGCGCTACAGTCGGTTTACGTTGTGTATGTGGTCAAACCCAGGAAATTGTGTGGGCTGGGGAGTCACTTACCCACTGAACTGCATCCCAGCCCTCATCAACTGACTTAAATCCATGTGTTCCCTCAATTTGATTGCAAAGTTCTGGGGCTATTGGTTCTCAGGAAGCTGCACATTTTAATGTATGAAAATTCTCTTATAATTATTATAGACATTACAGTTGTATAAAAGTTTTTATTGTAGCACAAATTACAATAACATCTGTCAAGCAAATTCTCAATGACTAAAGTTTTAACTAATTGATTTAATTAGTATTTTATTAATTTTACAGGACTTTACAAGAAGGGCACACTCTGAAAATACTTGTGTTTCTAAGATGTTTTCTTCCAAATCATGAGCTGGTGATGTTCAGACCTGCATCTAACAATGATTTAGATTCTGATGATGGTGCAGCATAAGATAGCAAAGGCTCCTTACAATCAATTCAGTCCATCAAATGTCCAGCTTAGTGATTAGATTTATAAACCTTATTAAACAAATAATACTAATATAAATATGAAATAATGCTCTCTAGACTGTGAGTTCCTCATAAATACACTGAATGAATTCCAACACAGAGCATGGCTCCTGGCAATAGGAATTTAGCTTCTTCCTGAATCAATAAGTGGCCAGTTTCACAAACACTGGCAAGTCTCCAATAAATGGTCAGTTTCACAAACTGGCAAGTCTACAAACCTACCACTTCTTCAAACTTCTCTGCTGTTAGGCTCTTCTTTCCGTTTTGGTAATCTACAAAGATTCTTGCTCCAAGAGTATGTTCGCAAGGGCAGAGTGTGATGGCGAGCAGCTGCCTTCACTCAGAAGCCGACACAGTGCCTGTGTGGTCCCTCACACCATGAGGCGCCCCCTCTGTCTGCACCACTGAGCCCACAGCAGCAACATCCTCTCTTTTAAGTTTTTTAAAAAAAATACGTGAAAGGCATTCGATGTCATTGTAACATTTTCAGTGTTTTGATGATTCTTCTTTCCTGAATCTCACCCATCCTCTGCCATCCCTGATCCCCACGTAGAGCCTGCAAGTGTCTTTTTCTCTTCTCATGTGTCCCTTTGCCCAAGACACATCCTTCCTCATAAGATGCTTTAACTCTCTCTTGGCCTCCTTTCTAAATTTTTAGGCTCTATCCATACTCACATCCATTTAAACATACACATGGAGGCTTCATAGGCTTAAGGTCTGCACGTGAGAAAATGTAGAGGTTTCTCAAAAAAAGTAAAATGAGAACTATCTGACCCAGATGTTCCTGAGTGATGCCCTAAGTTCTCCCTAACTGTCCACATAGACACTTGCTCTTCCATGGCTGTTGCTGTTCCATGTATGATAGCAAAGGGGACCAACATAGATACCCATCAACAGATCAACGGGTAATGACAATGTGGTACATACAGACAACGGAATATTATTCAGCTGGAAAGAAAACTGAAATGTTCAGGTAAAGCAGTGGGTTTAGAAAAGGCTTCTTTCGAAGGAAGTAACACATACCTCAAGGTCAAACCAAGATTTTTAGAATCTTGATCTAAAAAGACCTGTGACCTGAGCAAAGCATTATTGGTAAGGTCAAATCCAAGGCCAAAAGATCATTATTTTTAGAATCAGAAAAAAAAGTAGATATTTCACAAGAGATATGTCGCTGCATAAGAAACCTTCTTGGTCCCAAAGCTTTATTTGTTTCATTTTTTTTTAAACATGCTCTCTCTATTATGTAGTTCTGACTGCCCTGGAATTTGTTATGTAGACCAGAATGCCTTCAGATTCCCAGAAATCTTCTGCCTTTACCTCTTGAGTGCTGAGAGATTAAGGGCATTTGTCATCACACCTGGTTTCATCTCAAAGTCTTAATAATAAACAAAAGATATTCATGAAAGGAGAAGGAATATTTAACACACTGAGCTTTACATAACACACCAAAAACATGTATGCACACACACACACACACACACACACAGAAACACACAGGTTGAGAAGATGCCTACCCCATTCCCAGCAGAACAATCATGTCTAAAAGAAATAGCAATGAAATTTAAGAAAACATTTGGGAAAGAATTCTTGGTTTTAAAAGTGCATTTTGGGTGTGTGGGGTGGGAAGGGGAGAGGGGAGGAAAGAGGAAGGGACAGGACTGTGGAAAATGTATAGCTCAATTAAAAACAATGAAGTATAAAAAATAAAAATAAATAAAAGAGAAAAAGTGCATTTTGGATTCTAGTTGTGTAACTAATAGGAACATGAAAGCTCACCATTAAGACTGTCATCCTCAACCTGAGCTAAAGAGGAAATGCTTGTCATAGAGAGTCCCAAGATGCCTAGCGAATGAACAAAGAGCACCTATTGAACAAACATCAGGAAAGTTATTCTTGGCCTTCAGAAAATGAACTGCTGTGGCCTGCAGTGAGCGGGCTAGTGGTGATTGCAAAGCTACCTGGAGGGACGTATCTGGGTGAGGAAACGGATAGAGAAGAGAATGCAGCCCACGTGGCATGCCATCCCTGTGAGGCTTTTGCAGCCCACTCTCTGGCTAGAAAAGGAAGTTCACTTGTGAGTGTCAGTGGAATAAAGGAGGCAGAGCCTTTTAACAGCAAAGTTAATCCCAACAAGCATCTAGTCGTCTCTCCCAATGAGCCAGGCTTGGTGCAACTGTTCTCTCCAGGGTGACACATTCTCCCCTCCCATCCATGTCCGTCTACAGAACTTCTCCCTTCCCTCTTGACATGGCTCAAACATCCGGTCCTCTGGGGAGGTGGGAAGGCTTTCTCCCTAGTCAGTGCCTTCCTTGCCTTTTCCTATATAATTCTATGCAAACTTCTATGATGGAATTTGGCACATTAGCCAGGCATAGTGCCAGAATAGTACCAGCACACCCTTATTCCCAGTACTTGGGAGGCAAATGCAGGCAGATCTCTGAGAGGTCAACACCAGGCTGGTCTACAGAATGACTTCCAGGGAAGCCAGAGATACTTAGTGAGACCCAGTCTCTAGAACAATAACCAAAACAAGAAACAAAATTTGCCATGTAACATTTTAATTCTCTTTGACCCCCATCCCCATGTATTTCCCCAGCAGATTGTGTGAATGAGGCCATGAGCCTCACTTTGATCCTAAGATCTTAGCTCGGTGTGTTTAATAAATAGCAGATCACAATACTGCTTCCTGAAGTACAATGACCCCAGGCACCCTTCGCTGGCAGAGCTCAGGCTGTCAGTGACAACCTATACTGTTCCAAATCTTTCCCCATCTATGGTTCTCCTCCTCCTCTAGCCCCCTCCTCCCCTGCTGCTGCCTCCTTTTCTAGATCCTCAGATAATGAGACTAAGGTTAAACGGGGCTGAGTTTGTTCAGGGACACAACATAGCTCTGGATAGTTCTAGTAAGATAAAGATCATGACAGCACTTTGGGATTTGGGAACCTATCATCAAGTTCAAGGCGTCCCTTTGGCTCTAAAACCAATCAAAACCACATCTATGGGTTTTCCTTTTCCCACTTCCTTTCATGTTCCAGTTTAGCTCAACAGACTGTGTAAACCTACCCAAATTCATTATGGTTTCTCACCCCCTCCTCTAATCCCCGTGAGTCCTCACTTTCCTGCTAAACATAATGTTAATATCCGCTTTTCAAATAAGGAAACCTTGATTTGCCCAAAGACTCACAGTGGAAGGCCCTGGCTGGAGCTCAGCTCCATGTGATTCAAACTCTCGGTTTTTCCTCTGAACCTGATGATTCCCTCTAATCAGCAACAGCAGCCACACTGGAAAATCCTGTAAACTGACCAGAGCAGCTCACATAGAGACTTTGCCGGCATCAGCGGTCTCTGCTTGTTTTTCTCATATTTCTGATATACCAGGACATCATGGTGCCCATCTTACTAACAACCCTGTTCTTACATCAAAGGTCTTCACATTTAAAAAAGATATCTATTTCTTCATGGAAACTTTATCTATATACTTTTCCGGCCCCGTTCTTTCAAAAGATGGATTGAATGATGTAAAATCTACCCCCACTCCAAAATCTGCATTTTCAGTATATTCTTCAGAAGCAGTTACTATGTGCTTTTTATGCAAGGCATTTATTACCATATCTCCAGTGACAAGTATAGCTTGGATTTGGTTAGAGTTTGGTTTGAGTTACAGCTGATGGCAAACATAGACTCAAGGTTCCTGATAGACTTGGGCGTTGCTGTCCCACTGTCAAGGTCTCTGACCATGTGCAGACTCCACTGGGTGTCTTCTCACTGCCTGAGTTCCACCACTCTGTGACTCAGAATATACAAGTTGGGTGGCTTGCATGTGAGTTTGCAGAGGTTAGTCATCAGCGTTTCAAAGCGCCTCGTTGATGGTATCATGGAATTTTGATGATGTTTGCAGTAGCTAGAGTCGGATAAAAAAAAAAAAACTTCTGCCAAACCAGAAACATGTTTTAAAACCTGTTCTCTGATTTCTTGCTATAACCTTTGTCATAATTGCCAGACTCTATTCCCTGCTCACGTGCTGCAACTACAGCTGAATCCTTCAAGTCATCAATAGTAGAAAAGTTATATACAATACTAATGCATACATACACATTATACATATCCATCTTGTTGTTTCAGACCAAGTAATGAGAAAGCAGAAGATTTAATAAACACCAGTTATTCATTTAAGAATCTGTGATGAGGTTGTTACCACAAGGCAGAGTTGAAGTAAATACCACAAGAACATGATATCAATTTCTAAAATATGGGACTTAACTGATATGTTTTACACACTTACTGGATTCCCACGCAAGCAAGACAAGTCGAGGGAAGGTAGGAGCTTCTCCTAGGACCTTGTCTCTTCAGGGAGCACACGCAGCTCCAGAACATATTTCATGCCTCCATAGACACCGGTTCTGAGTCACACCCTATACCTTTTGAGATCTGACTTCTAAGTGAAGATTTGGGGGCTGCAGTCTCCTGTCCTGGAGATCTCATCCACGTCTGATGTCTGGTTTTACCCCTTGAGACCTTCTTAATCAGCACTCATCAGACCGTTCACACTTCCATTGTCTCCGCCTTTCAGAGCCGCCCTTAGTCCAGCTGTGGGGTACTCCTTCCAAAGCCCACCCTCTTATTATTTGAGATGACTCTAGAATTGGCTAAATTCATTTGTTGCTTCTAGATACTTAATTTTACCTGCTTATATTTCTCAATAAAATCTGAAACGCACAAGTTTTATTCATGAACCCTCACTTTATTTTTGTTCTTTTGTCAATTAGTTCAAAAGTATTTATAAAGCAGTACCATTTGCTTTGTTTCCAGAAACTGGGCTTAACAGTTCAGTAGCAACCATAGACACTAAGAAATCACACATATAATTATGTTATTTGCTATGTTAATTGCAAAAAAAAAAACCAACTGTGCCAAGGCTATGGTCACTCTTAGTTGGTATAAGGATGAAGTAAAAATTGATCCTGGCAGTCAGGAAGGTGCTAGACAATCACACACCACATACCGCAGACCAAAGCTCTTGTTTCCCTTTATTCTAAAGGTCTGTGAGTTTTTTAAATTGCTAGTTTCTTCACTGGCAGTGTCAAGGTCACTCTTTGACATTGCTTGCAGTCACTAGTATGGTGAACAGATCAGACTGACCACAACGGAAGCAGACCTGTTAGTGTGTTATATCAACAACCCAGGGGTGGGAACACAATCACTTAGTTAAGATACCAAGCTGGAGTGAAGGAATATGACTTGAGATACTTTAGGTGAAAAATCAGTAGACCTTGGTAATGGATCAAAATGAAAGAGGAAGGAAAGAAATATTCATGCTTTCTAAGCTTCTGACTTGAACAAATAGTTGGATGGCACTCTTCATCCCCCATCTGCCCAGCTGTGATGATGGAAACATGAGTTTTGGACCCACTGAGTTCAAATTATATTTTTGCAAATTCTAAGAGGAATATCAAAAAGGCTTGTAGATGTAGCAGTTTGGTGTGTGGGGAAAGGCCTGCTCTGAATGAAGCTCTTGCAGGTTGGTATTGTGTGAGATCACTTTTAGGGAAAACTACCAGTGCAGAGAGAACCAATCCTTAGAGGACACATTGGATGTTTGGTTAAAAGAAAGTATAAAGAACAGAGAAACAAAAAGTTAACAGCTTGAGTTCAGAAGGAAAATGCTCATGCTGAAGGGCCTGCGTAGAGAATAAAATGGTGGCGGCGCAAACATGATGGTCTAAGTTCCAACCCTAGCAACCACACAAAATCATAGTGTAGTGGTCCAGGTCTGTAATCCCATGTTGCATGGTGCAGGGAGCAGACACACAGATTCCTGGGCCTCCAGAGCCAGCCAGTAGAGTAAACATGCCAGTTCTAGCTCAGAGAGCCATCCTGTCTCAAACAATAGGGAGAAGGGCAGTAGGAGAAAATGGATGTGGATCTCTGGCCTCCTTCCCAACACATGCAACCTGCACAGGAGCACACACACACACACACACACACACACACACACACACACGGGTCGGCTCCGTTCTCATGGTTCTCTGATCTTCTGAACTCTTCTAGAAACCTCTGGGTTGTAGCCCTGAGGTTTAAATGAGGCTGGACAAAGCTGGTGAGCCCTCCTGTGCAGCAGCTTCTCTGTCTTCTTTGCTGACTTTTTCTCTAGGCAAACGTAAGCAGGAGTTTCCCTCAGGTGCCATCTTCTGCCTCTCTAGGTCCTCTTTAGGTGGCTTCTTCCTCTCTGCAGTTTCACTAGCACATTTCCACTGACAATCTAAGACTTCTCTGTGGCAGATGAGCATTCATCATGACTGTCTGCTTACACCGCACTAGAATGATAACCATGAAACATAAAATATTTCCATTATTTATTATAAAATAAGAGCATTATCAAATATAAAAATGATATAAAATAGCTTGAAAGGGTATGAAATTAAACATGCCCTTGTCCTATATGAGGATTTACGTGAAAAGTTCCAGAGAAGTTTGGGGCATATACAAATATGTATCCATAACATATTTTTCATTTCCATCTTGTCTCGGTTTCTACACTTACTATGACATCGACATCTTCCTCTCTTGGTAACTAGATATGTCTCCTAGTTTTTTCCATTATGCAAACATACAACAGTTTATTTTGCCAACTCTGTTGTGATTGGAAAGTAAGTTATTATAATTTTTCGCTATTCTATCAGCAATGCAGCAATGTTCTCATATGTGATTTATAAACTTGTGAAATGCTACACCTGCGGGTAAATTAAGAGCATGAAAATCGCTGCATCAGGAGACCTCAATTTGGTTATCAGGACCCACACTGAGCAGCTTCAGGGGCATCTGACACTTTGGTCTCGGTGCACGTTCACACACACACACACACACACACACAGAAAAAAACATTAAAATATAACTTGAAAGCTTGTTGCAACAAACAGTTTGCGCACTTTTAATTTTTGTTAGACTTTGTCAAATTTCCAGCCCAACACATTAAGCCAACACAAATTCTCACGCGCAGAGAGGTACTTCCCGGGTTTCCTATCCTCTTCCACAAAGGTGTTGTCTAATGTTTTGATGTCAAAGGCTCATCTGATTGGTGAAACACTTCTTATTTGTTTTGGTGTCAGTGTTATCTTTATGTTTCTGACTGAGGTCAAATATCCTTCCTTTTGCCTGTTACTCGTGTGCATCCTGTTGAGTGGCATCTCTAGTTACATCTCCTGCCTGTGATTGGATCGTCTACTTCCTTGGTGGTTTGCAAATGCTCATTTTGTTTTACGGAAATGGGACCTTTGTATTTTACACATGTAAATGATCTTGCCCTAATTTACTACTTTTCTTCTGTTCTAATGTTTACTTTCCAGATTGGCTTTCAACTTTTTGTTGGTAAAAGTTGCCAGTCTTTTACTTTATGGGTTCTGGGTTTGCACAGATAATCCTAATTTCAAAGTACTAAATCTTCACTCAGTTATTTTCTCTACATTAGGTTTATTTTTTATTGTTTAGAAAGCATTATTAATTCTATGATAACTTTGTATGTTTTCAACATAGTCAACCCTTCCCCAGCTCCTCCTAGATCAACCCTATTTCCCTACCCACTCAACGTTGTATCCTCTTCTTTTGTATGTACCCATAAAGTACAAATTTGTGCTGCCACGGAGTGCAGCAATTTACCTGGTACTAGACAGGAAAGGAAAACCGACTCTGCCTCCAGCAGCTGTCAGTTGTCAATACCCTCTCATCTAGGAGTGAGACCTCACGGTCCCCTCCCCTCTCCATGCTGGGACTCAGTCTGGCTTGAGCTTCCACAGGGACTATAGTGTGGGCTTCTATTTCAGCAAAATCTTTTCTGTGTTGGAGATTTCTGTGATATAAGGAGTAATTTAATTTCCTTCTAAGAGCCTCACCATGCTTCTCAGCACTAACAAGTCATCCTTGTTTTAGACAGGAGATCATTTCTTAACACACACACACACACACACACACACACACACCACACGCACGCACGAACTTGGAGTCTGCTTGCAATATTGAGTTTCTCTGCATCAAAGCAAGTTTTTAAATTTATGTTGCCTCCATGTCCCTGAGGAGATTTTCAAGTTTTATCACGTGAGATCCCCACTCTTCTTAGCATCCCCATGAAGTAGGTTACTCTTCCAATTGGTCCTTCAGTGGCATGTGTTTCTTTCATTATACACTGTATCTAATAACTGAAATTTCTTCCTTCACTTGAATAATCTGACACTAGCAATGTTGCTTTTATGGCGCAAAAGTTTTCGTTTGCTGACCATACAATTCATTTACACTTCAGCTTTTCATATTAAAATGAAGAACAATGTCAAAATCTATTTTTACTGTCTTTCTCAGCCATCAATAATCTCTGAGTGAGAGCTCACTTTCCTTCAGCACTTTCATCCAAGGAGCTCTACGAGCTCATGGATCTTGCGAATTCTTTTTTCAGTCAATGTACTGGGGGTGATAAGCATCACTTTTCTTTTGATACTTCTTGCATCAAAGGCACTGAGGCTATTATTATGCAGCAAAAGTCTGTTATTAAAAGATACAAAGTATAGCACTTGGAATTAAAGTAACATGCTACCCTCAACTTATATTCAAATCTTTTAACAAAATCAAAACAAGAAATATATACGTGGAGAAAGAGACAGACAGACAGAAAGACTAACAGGACAAAATGTTAATATACTTGAAATCACTTATCTTCCCTTTCAATCCAGTTTCTAAAGAACAAAAGCGCTCCCCCGTGCCCTCATTTCCCCTGTCCTCTACTCACAGGGAACCTCCATGTGGACCATCTATATCAATGCCATCATGTCTCCAGCATCCTTTCCTAGCTCAGGTTCATTGCCTTAACTGTTATGATTGCTTCCAATGTTGCTCCCTAGTGTCTCTTTTCTAACTGTTCCTCACAAAGCTTCCTGGACAAGCTCATAAAACATAATGTTGACAGGCTAACACCTCACAGTGGCTCGCCATGCCATAGACTATCATGCACACTCCTCAGCAGGGCCATCAAACCCTTCAGAGTTGGTCTCTGCTCTGCCCCTTGCCAGCCCTGCTACCTCTCTTAATTTACTGCCTGGGAAATAACATTTCTTTCTGCCTTTGTTCTCCATTTGTTGTGAGCATGTGGTCATCACGGAAAACCCCAAATATTCCCTGCAAATTTCTTCATCTAGTTTCCTTCATATGGAAACTATGGCCCTAGACCTTTTAAGATCTAGACAAATTATCACCATCTTTGTGATGAGAACCTTGTAGAATTTGTTTTTATTGTTTGAGAATTCCATGCACGCTTATAACGTTTTCATCACATCCCCATCCCTTCCCTCCCCTCCAACTCCTCCTCTATTATTTGCATCATTTATTCCTCCTAGCTTCTTATATTTTTTGTTTTGTTTTTTTTTTAATCCACTGAGTTCCCTTGGTGCTTCCTATGTGTTCATGAGTATAAGACCCTCAGCTTGAGCATTGGCCTCCCTGGGCCTGTGTTCTAGGAGAAAGCAGATTCTTCCCTTCCCTAGCAGTCATCAGTTGTCAATAGGTCCTCAGCCTGGGGTGGGACTTCATGAGCCCCTCCCCATCCATGCCAGGATTGTGGCTGGCTTGCTCATGTTCAGGTCTTGCAGTCATGGCCACTGGGAGTTGATGTGTACAATAAGCCTGAAATACCTGGAAGACACCATTTCACTGAAGACGTCTACCACCTCTGGATCTTACATTCCTACTCTTTTTTCCTTGATAATTTCTGTGACTTGGTGAGGGGAGTCTCTGCAGGTGTCAAGCAGAGAAGTGAGCAGCAAAGAGATGAGAATGAAAACCTGCATCAGAGTCGGCTGGTGGTGGTGCTTGCTTTTAATCCCAGCACTCGGGAGGCAGAGGCAGGCTGATCTCTGTGAGTTCAAGGCCAGCCTAGTCTGCAAGAGCTAGTTCCAGGACAGGTACCAAAGCTACACAGAGAACCTTTCTCCACAAAGCAAAAAATAAAGAAAGAAAACCTGGGTCATACTGACTTCATCAAGACTTCTAATTTGAAAAAGAAAAAAAAGTTTCCTGGTGTAATACAATCCCTGGTGCACAAAGAAGCCTAATTCATTGAAACTCAACTCAGGATACATGTCCTATCTTTCAAGAAGATGGGTTCTAGAGATAGGATACCTGTACTAGCTTAAGAGTCTAAGGGTCTGGTCTCAATCCTACAGATTGTATAGAAGTCATTTGGGCTTATTAGCCGTCCCCAGCCCTGCTGGTGGGACCTTGGGGAATCCCTTACTGTAAGGGACAATTAGGTTACTAGCCACCTCCAGTCTTGGTTGTAAAAGCTTAATAAGGCCTGGTTCAACAAATAACACAGATCATCAGGCTATTAACCACTTCCCATTCCCAGCTTTCTGGATGGAAAAACATGGCTTTCAACTTTCCCTTTGGAAAGACAATCCTGTGTGTTTAGCATTCTTTGCTTCTCTGGAGATCTGTGAGCTTGAGGACTTTCACGTTGAGCTCCCAACAACTTGGGAAGAGGGATGTGATATAAATGTTCCATTTAGAGATGAGCACTCCACAGCTTCTTATTCTCAACATGTGACCAATTCTGTGTCTCTGTGCTAATGGCCATCTACTGTAAAAGGAAGGTACTTTGATGAAGCCAGGAGATGCACTAATAAATGTGTATAAAGGTAAGAACTTAGGGGGACATTTTATTATTATAACCGTTTAGCAGAATAATGGCATTAGGTTTTATGACCTATGGACCTTGCCAGCCACAGGTTTTTGGTTCAGTTAACGGTACCAACATGAGTCCCATCTTATGGAGTAAATTTTAAATCCAGTATTAAAGTGGTCTGTCACTGTCTTAGTTACAGTGCTACTGCTGTAAAAAGACATCATGACCAGAGCAACTCTTACAAAAGAAAGCGTTTGATTAGAAACTTGCTTACTGTTTCAGAGTGTTAGGCCATTCTCATCACAGCAACCAGCACAAAAGCGAGTGGGCAGGTACAGGACTGGGAGCTCACATCCTGATCCACAGCAGCAAGCAGAGAGACAGAGAAAACAGAGACAGACAAAACAGGGAAACAGAGAAAACAGAGAGACAGAGACAGAGAGATGAAGAAGCAGGGAGACAGAGAGACTGGGCCCAGCATGGGATTTTAAAACCTCAAACCCAACCCAGTGACACACTTCCTCCAACAAAGCCATACCTCCTAATCCTTCCCAAGCAACTCCACTATGGGACCATTTCCCTCTCAAACCTGCACTCACTGCTGGAACATTTGTGCCAGTACTAGCCAAGGCATAGCTTGCCTCGCCAGTTACTGCAGCTTTCAGCGCTCACAGCTGGCTGGTGAGCCTGTTGATGACTTTTCTTCCCTGGTAATACACGCAAGACTCCCAGCACCATGAAATCTAGGCATTTGGAAATGCGGCTTCTATGTCAGTACCAGCTTGGTTTCTCATTGTCTTTTTATCCAGCCCTGTGGTGTCTTCAGCAATATGGTCTCACAATCAAGTTCTGCAAAGTTTGGGGTGTCTGTGAGAGTCCCAAGCCCTGGACTTTCGTGTAATTGCCTATGATATCTGTGGGAAGCATTGTTCCCTCAGTATAGGCTATATTTTGTGAAGTTTTCAAAACAGTAGATTTCCATATGAATTTTTCAAAGGTTTTAAGTGTTAAAACTTTCCCAAACTCCACCCTCTAACCTTCCCTTCCACCCCCACTCCATTTAGCCCTTCCTTGTCTATTATTCCCATTTCCTCTTCATAGTCCCTGTGCTCTAGCCTTCTCCCACAAAATCCACCTCCCATGGACCTCGTTAGTTTCCTGACTTCTGTATGTACTCCATTTTGTCAAAGCTGGCATCCATGTATGAGAGAGAACATGAGGATTTTATCTTTTGGGGTCTGGATCACTTCACTCTGAATGATATTTCCAGCTCTGTCCATCTATCTACAAATTTCACAATTTAAAATTTTTATTACGGCTGAGTATTATTCCCTTGTATATATGTACCACATTTTCAGAATGCATTTATCTGCTGATGGACACCTAGTCTGTCTCCATTTCCTGGCTGTTAGGAACATAGCAGCAATAAACATGAATGAGAAGCAGCTCCATAGCTGGATAAAGAATCCCTTGGGGATATGCACAGAAATGGTATATGTGGGTCATACAGTCCATCTACTTCTAGGTTTCAGAAAGCTCTACCCCGATTTCCACAGGGGCAGCACCAGCTCACACTCTAACCCATGGTAAATAAATGGGAACTTTTGTGATCTGTATTTATGTCCCCCACAACCAATGTAATCCATAATACTCGGAAGAAATGCTGCGGGAACTGAGTTTTAAAAACACAGCAAAGGCAACAGTTTCTGCAGTAAATTGTTTATCTGTTCATGGACCGTCCCCAAGCCCTTAATAAAACTATTCTGGGCAATAGTTATCACTCACCACTGTCTATGAAGACTGGATGGTTATTTTTAAGTTTCTCAGAATACTTGATCCCTACCAAAGCTCATTCCGCCTGGGCAGAATGATACTACCATAGACCCTATGGAAGACCCCGTGAGTCTGGTGCATTCCAATTATAGACAAAACAGGCAGAGAGTCAGATTTGATCTAAGTTTATACTTTTTGATGCCTATTCTACTCTATTGCTTTTATCTTACTATGAAAAGCAAACAAATAAGCAAAAATAACAGAGAATACCTTATGCTATCATTGAGCATTAATAGGTACTAAGATTTTACTGTATTTATTTCATCTATTTTAATCGTTGAATGACCAGAAGGAATTTACATTATCACAAGAGTTCCTTTCATAACTAAGCATATGTGATATGTGCATGGGTGTATAAACAAATATGTAACGTGACCTACCCTAATAACCCATATACTATTTCTCTACTAATCCTGTTTAAACTTCCCTAAACATCCCCATAGCTACTACCAAAGCTGCGTTGTTGAACAAGTAATCGAATTAAGCATAAAATTTCACTTTATTTTTTATATAATTATGAAGTCCTTTTCATCTAAGGTAGAGACGCCTATCTCAGACATCTTTGTGTGTGACGCTAACTCATTAAGGGATCATCTCATTTTGAGAGCTACGAAACACTATTATCACTGGAAAGTTAGGACAGATGTAAAACAAATCCTATGAATGGGCCTCAAATTCACTGTATAGCTGAGGATGACAGAACATCTGCCTTGATTGTCCCTCCTGAGTCTCAGAGTGACAGGCCTCCACTGCTGGCTGCATTCATCTGCCCTGATTGTCCCTCCTGGGTCTCAGAGTGACAAGCCCCCACTGCTGGCTGCATTCATCTGTCCTGATTGTCCCTCCTGGGTCTCAGAGTGACAGGCCTCCACCACTTGCTGAGTTCATGCAGCACTGTGGTTGAAATCCCCTCATCTGCCAACTTATATAAGACAATGTGTAGGGCTGGGCAGGATAATTTTGACATACATTGAAGCTAGAGGTTTACATATGTTAAAATAGCATATTCTCAAAGGTTTCTCTGAAATGTGATGCCTGTTGTGGGACCTCTGAAAACGAGGTTAGAGAAACAGTGGATTCAATTAATTATGCCATCAGATTTCAAGATCATTAAACTCTATTATCCTTAAGGATTTGTGTGTGTGTGTGTGTGTGTGTGTGTGTGTGTGTGTGCATGTGTGTTCCAAGAAAGGGCTATGCTATCCCAAGTTTGCTGAGACAATGCGGAAATGTTGTCACTTTAGGTGGCATTCTAAGGTTTACAGTGTGTTATCAAGAAAAAGGGAAATCTCTTCTCCAGAATTCTGATACCATTGATGAACTTGGTCAGCTCATTTGGGAAACTCCAACTCAAAAATACCCTCTCCCCCTGCCAAATTTTATAAAATTTCTATGAAATGAAAAACTCCTACATGGTCACCAATATTGAGTGGAGATTTGGAGTGTGTGAAGGACAGGTACAAGTTAGTAAGGGTACCACCGCAGTGTGGAAGGGGCTGCGGAGAAGGGGCCTCTTGAGGGAACTGGAAACACATAAAGAGACGAAAGAATTACAGTCAGCTTCAAGATATTTTCTCTCCTCCACCTCAGAACATGGGAGCAGTACACAGTCAGGAAAGGGACCTGGGCCCACGATTCATGGAATTCCTGAAAGGAAAGGCAACCAATGGGTAAACAGATATAGTGGAAGACAGCTGCAAGCCCCGTTCTAGGGAAGCTGTGGTGAGAAGACACTAAGTTCAAGGGAACAAAAGTAGCACACTCGTACAGATGCTTATCTAGGCCATGTACTAAGGAAATCAGTGTACTTCCTCACTTGCACTGGTCCCATTTCAAATGCTCATCAGGCAGTTAACAGTCGGTAGCCCCTGTATTGTACAGAGTGGAGAATAGCTCTGCGTTGTAGAAGCTTAGACATCATAGAAAGGTGAAAAGACAAGGCAAGAGGCAAAGGAAGAGAAATGATGACTCAAACGCTCTCCCCACTTTGCTTGATGTAGCGAGCTCTCCTGTTTAGGCTGCCACTACTCAGAAAGATTGGAGCTCCACCCTACCTCCTCCCCAGAAAGCTGCTAGATAAGTTGCTGTCCCCCAAACCATCTGGTTGGTTGGCATTGTTGGAATAGGGCCTTAAGTTAAGGTGGAGCCAGGGATGGGCTCAGGAAAAGATAATTCAAGGGATGAAGAAGGTCCGTGCACTCCCTGGCATTGAGCCCAGAATTCCGGGTGGAAGAACATCCCCTTGTCACTGACAGCCTACTAGAGCCAGGCCTCCTGTCCTGGGTGTCCAGTGAGGGTTCTGTCATTCCCAGCCACTTGATCCACCTCCTAATGCCTTATTCAAAGTAAGTCATAGTTTGAAGTGTCACCAATAGACTCATTTTCATTTGCTAATGAGGAATTTGGTCGGCTCCTCTCCTATTTTGTTTATTCACACCAACCAATCCCTACCACAAACATCTTTACTCACTGCAAACACAGAATCCCTTTATCCACCCCTCTGAGTGCTACAGTGAGTCATGTGACATTTCAAACCACCGGCAAGTAACTGTTGCCACATACCAAGAGCAAAATGACAACATTCTGTAAACTGGCCCCCAGAGAGCTCTCTCTTTTCTGGGACATGTTTAGTATGTTTTGACAATAACCTACATATTATCACACAGGTCTTGCTTCAGAGTGCCATAGCAAACCCCGAAGAAATCCAGCTCCAACAGGGTTCCTGAGACAGTATTTAAGTGAAGGTCTCCCAAGAGAGTTTTTGAACGTTTCCTTGTACAGGTCAACATTCTTGCTAACCTCAGGCTCTTGCAGCTCTGCATGTGTGGGCAGCCTTTCCCTGTGTTCTAATTGGCTCGCTGTGCAGAGTCTTGGCCCTGTGCTTGGGAATCATGCCTGACTTTTAACCCACCTACCTGAAGTGCATCTTCCATATTCTCGTTAGTATTTCAACACTGGACTTCAGCGGGATTTTGACTGGGGGCTGTGGTTGTTTCCTTTAAATCTACCTTGGCTAAATTTTCAAGTTTGTTTTACTGTGTACTCAGAGGACAGGCTCTCAAAGAGGAGAAAGTTAAAGAGTGAGTTAAAAAATCCTTAGAGGGAAAATGGAGGCCTCCCTGTACTTAGACAGGTCACAGAGAACCAAATGACGGTAAGAGTTATGTCTTGTCTGTTCGGAAATGCTATATTAAAAAAAAAATACCTCACTGATCATTAGCAATTTTTTTTCTCTTAACAACTTAGGAAATCGCTGCATCTTTCCTAACATCTCCTAAAATGAAAAGCTTATAATTTTCTACTGTGACCTGAGGGTTTGGCTCTGAACATAAACTGTACAAGCCTATGAATGATGCAGACACTCTAAACATACTTGCCCTATCAATCTGACGAGGAGCAAACCTCTAAACAGCCAAGAAACCCTCAGCATGAACAGTAGCCTCCATACCGTGTCCACTTTGGCTCTCTGCCTTCAGTGGAGCAGAGACACTTCCTACCCTCACAGAGAGCAGCTTTTCAGCTGGCAGAAGGGTGTGTCCCTGAGTTTTTACCTGGGAGCAATGATGATCTTGTCAAGCATTTCACTGAGACCAGCCCAGGTTTTTAGGGTGGGGATCCAGACAGGTTATACGTACCTTCGCTCCTTCTCCCAGTGGAAGGCAGAAACACCTCAAAGCCTGCATGTAAGAACATCTACTGGGAAATTATTTTAATCAGACACCAGCTGAGTGGGAGAAAGGAAAAGAGCAGAGAAGAACAAACAAAACTCCCTTGGTTGTGGATGTAACCGAAGCCAGTGGCAGCGATGGACTGGCACTCCTTCAGAATAGCTGCGGTGCTGCTCTTTTTCCAGGTAAGCTGATGCTGCCAAAAGCGTCCTTCACCCTCTAGCCTCAGCATAACCCAACAGGGCTGTCCAGAGAGTGTTATTTGCAGGCACTTCTATGCTAAACCACTAAAAGTTTATGTTAATGACAAGGTGGTTTTTATGAACTAGGATATTAAGCAGTGTTTCTCTTTTTAATTGAAGACTCCAGATCATATTGTCCCAGTGTCCCAGTGTCCACTCATCATATAACATCTCTGACATTCCAGACATTGCTTGGTCACTCTGGGAAAATATTGAACTTTAAAAAGTCCTCAAGTTGCTGTATTTGCTTGTTCAAACTCTTATTGGTGGGGATGGGGCTTTGGAACTAAACGTTCCAGGTGTCTGGGTTTCAGTGTTTCCCCTTCTTTGGGTAGTTTGACTGCCAGACTGACGGTGTGTTCCACAGCCATGAAAGGAGGTATGTACACTAGACTTGCAGCTGTGAGTGACGAGCCTCGCCGTCCTAGCGCTCTCATCCCTTCCAGATGTTGTCAGACTCCATCCAACTAACACCAAAATCCCCATGCTGTGTACAACTTGAATTAAAATGTCATTGATAATTTCAAAAACTTCCAGTACAGGAGACTTATAGCTAATATAGCAGATGAGGGAATGGGCATAATTAAGGGGTAAGTGTAATTATTGCTGCCCTTGTCCTTCAATAAGGATATGGCACAGAATTGTACATCTGATGGTCAGACCATGCAGTGCAATTATTTATCGTTGCCCCTCCATGGGCAACTCTTTCTTAGAGTTGATAAATGTGTCACACCAATATATCAATTTCATGCTCAGCAATACAGGTCTCTCAAAGGTCACAGGAGGATAAATGTAATCTTAAAAGGCAAGTCCAGGTAAATCCCCTCCAGCTTCGGCAGGATGTGGTTCTGATTTGTTTTTACTTGCTTAATTTTTGAACTGGAATGTTGGATGCATATAACAACAAGTTAGAGTTTTGGTTTGCTATATGCTAGCTAATTTGATTTCGGTTGATTTGTCAAGAGGGGTCATAGGGCTGAGGATGTCAGTGGTGGATCACTTGTCTGGCATGCATGAGCTCCGGGGTTCAGTTCCCAGAAATGAGTGATAAAAGGCCAGGGAGATGGTGAGCAGTAACTCTCAATAGTTTTAGTTCTAAGCAGCCCTTCAAATGTGACTTTTATTCAATGGGTTTTTAAATGGATTCTTAGGTTCAGTTGATGTCACAACCTGGACTATGGAAAAGATCAATGAGTATTATATAGCATGTCATTTGACCACAGGAATGTCTATTGCTAAATAATGAAATACTTTAATTTTAAATTTCATATAAATTTTACTCTTTAAGGCTTATTGTAGTGTTTCCATTCACTAATGCAGTTCCAGTACCTATGTGCCAACTTTCATCGAATTTTTAAGTAATTCTATTTCTTGATTTATGTGATTATTTCTAATTAATCACATCTTTACGAAATTCCTCCAAATAACCTATTTTCTGGTTAATCATTTGCCAACAAAATATATCATTCTATCAAAGTTCTCATGGAATTATCTGCCCGGAGAGAGAAAATTCTGGGGATTTGTACTTTATTCTCTAAGCTTGGACTGTGTGTGTGTGCGTGTGTGTGTGTGTGTGTGTTTGTGCGCGTGCGCACACATGTGTGTGCACACATGTGTGCACACCTATGATTGGTTTTGGGAAGAGGGAGTGTCTGTGACTATATTTACTGTGGAATCTAACACAAATTTCTCAGGTGCCTTGCAGTATGTATCTTTATTTACACTTATGTGTGTGAGTCTGTGTAAATGTGTGCAACAAGTGTGTGGGGACCTTGGAGCCGGAGTTATAGGATGGTGACTCAGTGAATGCGCATGCCAGGAACTGAACTCAAGTCCTCTGGAAGAGCAGTACATGGCCTTTACCACTGCGCCATCTTGCCAGCCCATCTTTAGAAACTTTTACTATAATTAATGAAAATGCTTTATTATCAGGTTAATAGGACATTTTTTGGTAAAATGTTTCATTTTTGAATGCTCTGAAGGATCTGTTTTCACTGCTAATTTTAGAAGATGATTTTGCAATTCCAGCTTTCTGTTCCTAGCCTCACTGAGTGTGTTTGTATTTACCAAAGGAAAAGGTGAAAAAAGGTCTTTGTATTCTTCGCTGCTCAAAGTAAATAAATCAAAATCCATGCTAAAAATGCATTTAGAAAAATGCAAATATGTTTAAGATGTTTAAATTGATAGTCTTTTCATATAAAGCTACAATAGAGAATTGGCAGCTATGTGTTGGTGGTATATTGCATGACTTGCTCAGCACATGTGGAAGTGGATGCTTTAAGCCTTGCCCAAATTAGTAAGTTAGACCAGAGAGACTAAAACAGAGAAGCGGTTCCTAAAGGAACCAAGCAAGGCTGCTGCGTGAGTTTTCTACCAATTCAGGTGTCTCCTGGATAGTTGGTAGCTCACATCTGTTACAATACTTCAAGCTGGAAGCATGGGTTGATTTTCTCCCTCCTCTTGTTCCTTCTCCACCCCTTCGTCATCATCCTCTTCCTTCTCCTATCTATCTATCTATCTATCTATCTATCTATCTATCTATCTATCTATCTATCCATCCATCCATGTATATATGTATGTATCTGTCTGTGTATGTATGTATGTATGTATGTAGCTAGCTATCTATCTAGCTATCTGTCTGTCTGTCCATCTATCCATCCATTCATCCATCTATCCATCCATGTATCTATGTATGTAGCTGTCTGTTGTGTAAGTATGTATGTATGCATGCATGCATGTATGTATGTATGTATGTATGTACCGATCTGTCTGTCTATCTATATAGAGGGAGTAGTTACAATTCTTTCCTGCCAGAGAACACTGTTATATCTGTGCACCAAATAGAAAAAAAAATCTGTGCAGATGGTTGTGACAATTATGAAAGGGAACCCACAGCCTCCATGAGAAGGAGGGCAGTAAGATCTGAGAACTCTAGTGATTGTGGGAAAAATCACCTGCAAAGTTGCCACATCTGATTACTCTGTTAAGCAAGAATACAAATCCGAAGACATACTTTTCTATAGAGGGAACAGAAGCAGATTAAGTGCAAAGAACAAAGAAAAATCTCCTTTTATCTCTTAACAAAAATAATGCTAATCATAGCTTTAGATTTTGCTTGATCTTAAATTTTTGATTCAGGGTCTTACTCTGCAGTCCAGGCTAGCCCTATATTCACTGTGTAGCCCAAGTTGGTCTTAAGTTCCATGTCTCCTAGTCTCAACCTCCTAAATGCTTGGGTTATAGGCATGCACCACTAGACCAGGCTCTGGTCTACTCTTTTTATGAGAATTTTATGGGATTACTATTTCATTCAATTAACTAACACCCAATAAACTAACCCTACAATTTGAATTTTGTTAAGCTTTTTAAGAATAGATGCAGTGGTTTAAATGGTACTCATTTATGGCATAGTTAACGAACTTATTTGAACCTGATAATGTAAGTTATTTAATTTACATCCACTGACACCAAAAAAGAAAGTACTAAAGTTCACTGACACCAAAAAAGTACTAAACAGCTAGTATAGACCAAACAGAAGACAATTCATGAGAGACTTTAATGTTTTTCTATACATATCTTAAATTGCTTTGTATTGCAGAGGATAGCATTTGAACCTAATATTTTATAGGGAATGAAATCAATGTTTATTCTTCTGGTTAGTGAGAGAAACTGAAGTTAAGCCGGGTCGTCTCTCCAGATGGGGTATTTGTGAAGGTTTTCTTTATTCACTGAAAATTGAGAAATGAAGTTGTCCTCCAACTTTGCACAAGTGGGGACTCACACCCATCACCACTGAAGTAGGCTGTCACAGTGTGAAAGATGGCCTTTTGGTGACAAGAAAAGCTGAAGCATGCATGCTGTGGGGACGAATCGACGCGCATCTTGGAAGAAGCAGGAGAATGAAGACAAAGGACACTTGGGTCCTGGTGTACATCACTTACTTTCTGATGTTTCTCTACTCTGCAGTCAACAAGGACTGTGTGACGAACATCCTGGTGTCACAAGAGACATTGTCTAATGTACAGGCAGGAAGCTTGATCTGCTGGGCATTGTGGTTGGATTTCTTCTGCTCCTTCAGCTGAGTTAACACCCTCCAGAGTGCTGGGTCATGCTGCCCATACTAGTTATGCTTGGCGTGCAAACTCTTGTAATGGACCTAGACAGGTCCAACTTTTCTCATGCCAATGACTGGCGATCCAGGCTCTTAATTGCTCTACGAGCATGGAGTACAGTCTTTTATACTTGTCTAATTAGAATCATATCCCTGCAAATTAACAGCTGATCGCTGCTTATGCAACTCTTTGAATCTAAGCCATTTAAAGGCAAGCCCCATGTCTGATGAACCTTTGTATCATTCACGGTTCTCTCAACCAAAAGACTCAATGCAAGGCTGATCCACAGTCTCTCACTGCACAGAACAGAAACACCAAAAGGGAAACTCTTTTCCCATACACACTTGAAAATTTATTCTCTCCAGGTAACCAGTGTGGAAATAACCATGTTGCCTTTCTCCTAATGTTTTGAGGCATAGCGTTGCACCCACTTGACATTTCATTCTAAGCTTACCAGAACTTTCCGGGTCTCACCCTTCCTATTGTCATGTTCCTTTAATGCAGCTCTTCAGGTTGTTGTGACCCCCAACCTTAAAATTATTTCATTGATACTTCATAACTGTAACTTTGCTACTGTTATTAGTAATAATGTAAATATCTTATATGCAGGATATTGGATATGTGTACTCTGTTTACAGGCCATTTCAAGGGTCATTCAACCCCAAGGGGTTACAACCAACAGGTCGAGAACCACTCTTTTAATGCCATCATGCTGTCACAGAATTTGTAATACACACTTGTCAAAGAAATAAGAAACTCATGAATAAATATGAGAAATCAACCCACTGAGGTATGGTCAATCCAAACATCACATCCTTTGTCAGAGAAATCCAAAAGAAAGACAAAACAGGGCTTTTGTTGTTTTGTTCATTTTTTGTAAAGAAACAAATTCTATTTTGTGTGTTCTTTATAGCTTACCCCTCTGGTGTACCTAATAGTTAACATTTTGTTCACAAATTGCCACTACCTCACTTTTATTAAATACAAGAAATTTTCCTCATAAAAATTACCCTTCAAGTCAAAATTTAGGATGCGAAAAAGACAAATTTTAACTTCAAAGAGACTCGCGAAGTTCACTGTAGCTGGATAATCATTAAAAGTCTCAAGAATGTGTATCCTATGGCTTTTAAATAAATATGTTTTGATCGGTTATGAAGCCAGTGTGACTGGAAGAGCTCATTGAGATGCATTTATTTACTGTTACTACAGAACTTTGGGGCTCCAAGAGAATTTAGTTTTCAATGTTTGTGACAATATTGTGGCACAGAAGTTTCCAGTAGGCAAGAAAGCAGGGTCTTTTAAACACTGTGACAAGTCCTGTTTCTAGGGGGAATTGCCATCGCTGTGGACACTGCACAAAATCCAGATAGTTTCTGAGCCCAAGTTACCCCATTATCACACACACAAAATCCATATAGTTTCTGAGCCCAAGTTACCCCATTATCACACACACAAAAACCATGCCTGTGCCAGGGCTAGGACAGAAAAATTTCACTAATTCTCACATCTAAAACTCATTTTGTCTTTCTCTTCTCTTTTATCAACAAAATTCCTAGGAGAGAAATTTGATGTCTTCCTTTCCTCCCCAGCCTGTGTTCTCTTTTGGTAGGGCAGTCTTTGCCCTGCTTAGCTGAAAATGTTCTCTGAAAGGACTTGACCCTCTGGGATTTCCTCAAATTTCACGCAGTTCAGTGTTTTAAGATCATGGGACATTCATGTTGCAGAGGTCTTTCAGTGTCCTTTCTGGTCCATCTGTGTGATCATGTTACTTTCTCCAATCTGTACGGCACACTTTCGTTCCTGCCTTTCTTCCTTCCCCCTTCCTCTCTCCCTTCTTCCTGTCCTCTCTTCCTTCCTCTCTCTTTTTCTCTCTGTATCTCTCTTCCTCCTTCTTAACCTTTCAAAACCACCACCACCACGCCACACCACACCCCTGCTTTCCACTGATTCCCAGTTAAACAAAGGCAGGAGTTCCCTGTGCCACCCTCACCCACAGGCTGTTTCTTTGCTGTATCCTGCGCGTCACAAGCATCTAATTCCCCCACGATTTCAGCAGCTCTACCAGAGTGGATGCACCTGGTCGTCATAGCCAAGCACGGTTTTTCTCAACGGTGGCATTTCTCCAGCACCTCAAACGTCATCCTACCTCTGGCCTCTTTTCAACTGCTAGCTCTGGGGATCCCTCCTTCCCTTTATCTCTCATCTGTTCTCTCACCTTGTGGATCCTGTCTTTCCAGAATCTCCCCCTTGATCTTTGCCTGTAGCTCCCACTGCCTCTGCGTCTACTTAGCTCTTCTTCACCTCTGCTTTGATTGGTGCAGAAGACCCAACAGCCTTCAGCCTGTAATTTCTAAGTCTTCCCATTGTCCCTATAGACTAGTGTCCAAGTAATCTTTCAAACCTATAATTTCAGCATGTCTTTCCCATGACCAAATTTCTTCAGATTCCTTCTACAGCACACAAGGGTTTGGTGTTACACCTGAAAAAGTATTTGTGTGCGGTCTGTCCACACACATCTCAAATCAGATAAAGCTCAGAGAACCACTATATATATCCTTTTCTGACTACCCAATAATTTTTCCAAGTCATTGTTCTGTCTCTAAAAGCCTGATAGTTTGTATCTGAATTTATTCCACACTCTGATGATAAAAAAAAAACCCTCATTAACCCACCACATTTAAAAAGCAGACTAGGCAGTTTTATAATTACCCATTCAATTGTGAGTCTGACACTGTGGTGAAACCTCCTTGGTCTTTTGCCTAAGCTGCTTCTCATGGGAAAGAGGATGACCTGGCTTCATAAAGTTGTGGAGTTCTTAGTCATCTGGCCAGGTACCCAGAGCAGTAGGCACTGGCGCTTCACTCCGGGAAGGGAAGTGCAACAGGGAGCAGATGAGTAAACAAGAGCTGTAGCTATGGAGAGAGATAAGGCAGCCCCGCAGCCCTGTCCCACCCACAAGCCAGAGCTCGAGAAAAGTGCCCAGAATCCCACAAGCAGCGAGAACTCACTGGAATAAGGGAGCTCCATAGACAACACTGCAGTTGGATGCCCTAACTGTTAAGCTGTGGGACTCCTTTGTGGCCGTGTATCACTGTTGCTGCTGTGGCTGCTCTTTCTATATGAGCAGCACCAGTGAGGCTGGGGAGATGGCCCGGGGCATGAGAGTAGTGCCACTACTCACCCATGATCTGAGGTTGAATTCCCAGCATCTACATGAAAAGCTGGCATGGCCACAAATGCCTGTGACCCTACTGCTGTGGGGTGGGACAGCAGGATTGCTGGTGCTGAATGGCCACCAGCCTCTCTCCGGGTTCACTGAGAGGCCCTGATTCAAGAGAATAAGTCTGAGAATATTAGGATCAGAACACTCAGTGTCATTCTCTCTCCTCTGCACATGTGCACAGGCCTTCACCTGAAAACACATGTGCTCAACACCAAACACACACACACACACACTACGCACACACACACAAACACACATACACAGGCACTCACACATGCACAGTCACAAACATATACACACAAACACACACACAGAGGCACACACATGCACAAATACACACGTACAAGCACACACTCACGTACAAGCACACACTCTCGTACAAATACTCACACATTCACACATGCACATACATACCCACACAGGCACGTGCACGCACACACATAGACACAAATACACACACAGAGCAAAAACAACAAAAAAGGAACTAATAAGAATACTGTGAGGCCAGATCAAAACAGTAACTTTGAAGTTCTCAAAGAGATAAGATCAATTCTTGGTAATGTTTTTACTTAATAATTTATTTGAGAAAGCAGGCTATCTTATACTTGATTGTAAAATGAACACATATTTTGGCTGAACTGTATGGGATTGGCATAAGTTAGTTGCCAGGCCTCAGTTATCTCTCCTGTATAATAAAAATAACGGCCATCACTGGGTTTGTGATGAAGATAGATAGACAGATTTCTCTGGCCACATTGCCTTGCTCTTAGTTATCATCAAATTAATGGCAATAGTAATAATTGCAGTGACTGCCATAGTGTCATGGGTAAAAATCCTCTTCATGCTACTCATGTTGACCATAAATATATGTTTGTTTGTTTTTTGACATTTTTTTCAAAACTTCTTCTTGGAAACTGAAATTTATATTTTCTTTAAGGATGAAACTGAAACCAGATATGAAAAAATTATCATCATGTTTAAAATTATTAATATTCATATTTTTAATGCACACTGTAGCTTTTAATACCAGTGCTAACATCTGATCATGTGCATGGGTTTCAGGCTTTGCTGCTATGAAAAATCTCAATTAGAAGTTCCACACCTCTTATGTGAAAAGATATTTACAAAATTTAAAGGTATACACTGGTATTAAATGATCCTTGATGCAACTTAAAGCAATGAATGCAAAAACGTTCAACTTTTAAATATACATTTTCCATGTCTTAAACAAGTATATAGGCACATTACTTTGATATGTGAATATTGGTGTTTAAGAAATTACTGTAATTTTTAGATTAAAAATAATTTAACATATCCTGATACTTCAGCACAAGTTCTGTGCAGCACTCAAAAGTTGAAACTTAAGCAGAGCTCTGTTCTGTACATGCTTTAGTGCAGAGAGAAGTTCCCTAGTCAGGAATAAAACAGCTAAGGAGCATCTACTGCCATTATCTTAGCTCACACCCGCACCATTTGGTTTTATTGTTATGTGTTTTTAGTTATTGGTTAACCTAGAATTGAACACATTCATTAAAAATAAACTATTATGACTGCTTTTTGCAGGTGGTGCTTGAAGTTAACAGCGAATTTCAAATCCAGGTAAGAAAAAACAAATCTATTTTTTCCAAACAAATAAAAGGGCCAGGTATAGTAGGGCTTGCCTCTAATTCCAGAATTTCCAAGGCTGAGGCACGAACATTGTGGGTTAGAAGCCAATCTGAGATACATT
>JAQHUG010000549.1:348208-369794 GCA_028555095.1 Dicrostonyx torquatus | reverse complement strand
CACACACACACACACACACACACACACACATTCCTTGTAGAAGTTGTCGCATAGCTTAAGCAGCCTCTCTTCTAATGCTCCGCCTCATTTCTCTTTAAGCAGCTCACCCCAAAACCAAGCCACCTATTGCAACACCTCCCATACGTACACATAGTATTCTGTCTTCTGGCTGAGACACAGTCATCGCTGAGTTGGAAAACATGATCAGCATTCTGTTCTCCTGGATCTTTCGCCATGACATGTCTGCCTTCCCGTTGCTACTTGTGTCTTGAAGAGCATTATCCTATCAGCTACTTTTTCCCTTGTATTCTTCTTAGCCATTGGCTGCCTCCATTTTCATCTGTCATCACAGTTAACACTTCTTAATCAAAAAATAAAATAAAAAAGAGGGGCAGTGGTGATGTATGCTTTAATCCCAGCACCTGGGACATGGAATCAGGCAGAGCTTTGTAAGTTGGAGGCCAGCCTGGTCTACAATGCCAGTTCCAGGACAACCAGAACTGCACAGAGAAACCCTGTCTCAAAAACAACAAACAATAATAATAATATAAAACCAATCTTTTCAATGATCTTAATCCCTTGTATTAAAATCCCATCAAAGGTCTGAGAATGCAACTTAAGTAGCCTCAGTATCGAGCATTTGCTTATTGTTTGTGAAAACCTGGGTTCATTTCCCAGCCCTGAAAAAAAAATTCAAACTAACTCCAAATATCCTTTAGTCTTTGCTGTTTTCGTTCACACTGCTCATCTGCATTTCCAGAATTACTTTAATTCCTTAGCCTCCACATCTAAATATGTATTCTTGACTTCCTCCCTCCACTGTGTCTCCCTACAAATCCAGCAAATCAATAAAGCAGTCCACCTTAAGGCACAATACATTGTTACACAGAACAGACGACCTCTGTGAATTAATGCATGTTATACGTCTTCACAAGGGAAGTAGTAATGAGAATGCAACAGGACTTTGGAAGCGCTCCCCTGACCCTCCCTGACCACACTCCCCAGAGCCCTTCCCCTGCGACTCTTTTTCTTGATTTTAAACAGAGAATCCGCTGTATTTTCTTTGCCCAATGTATCAAGTTACCTTTTTAAACTGGCACCTTATGCTCTTCTTTGCCTTTTCTTATTGGTTCTGTCTTACTCATCTCTATATTTTAGTGGGAGATAATAATATAGTGCCCCTTAATCCTATGTGGTACCAGGGCAATGCCTTCATTCTGTAAGAACTTACAAATGCAATACCTCACCACAGATCCCTTTCTTCCATGACTAGATCTACTGCCGAGCACTGAATGCACAAGGCCAAGATTTGGAGAACCCACTGGAGCTCAGGGTCAGGGTTATGGATATAAATGACAACCCTCCCGTGTTTTCCATGACTACATTTACAGGACAAATAGAAGAAAATTCTAATGCAAGTGAGTCACCTGCACTACTAAAGAAACAATGTGTTGATGACTAAGTTACTATTGCTAGGCAACTGGGCTGAGCTGTGTCAAGGTAAACATTAACTCGGGGAGAAACTGTAGAAAACAATCCCACTCACATGTGGTCATCACCCTTACTTCAAATTTGTTGTTTACTCAGACATAAGAAGTGTACCTCTTTTTGGGCATACAGTATTCAATACAACATGTAATAATCAAATAATGATCAAGAGCATTTCTGTGTCTATAACCAGTAATCATTCTGATGTATATCATAGATTACCCTATTCGGCTGAAGAAAAACAACCCCAAAGAGCTCAGGCATTGTAACTTTGGTCACCTCACTGAACTTTTTAATGGTCATTGTTTTTACACAAGCCAATCCAGGCACAGAAAGACAAGTATCACGTGTTCTCACTCATTTCCAAAGCACCCTTGCAGAAGGACGAAGGGAAGAGTGGCCAGTAGAGACTGGGGAGCAGTGAGTAATGGAAAGAGAAAGAAGTTTATTATTTTAGTGTCACTCAAAGACATCTGCTTCAAGTCATCTCTTTTGATGCTAAGAGCATTTCTTAACAACAAATAAAGGCCAAGAAATAATTGTTTCCCCTTTCCGTTTAAGCTCTAATGAATGCAGTCTTCATTTCTTATCTATTGGGTTTGGCTCCAGGAACCCTAAACATAAAGAGATCTATGGAGTTCGCATCCTTTTACAAATGATGTCTTGTTTGCATTTAATTCGCATACATGCTTCCGTAAGTTTTAAATTATTTCTAGATGACTGCAATGGATATTAGCCATTTGCACACCACTGAAGATTATTCAAGAGGTGTGGATCTATAAGGGAGAGGTGAGAGGGGGAAAGAAGAGAAAAAGGATTGATGCCCTAGCATTTTAGCAATCATTTTGGAAACAATTTAGAAAGTGAAGAATTCCAATTAATAAATGAATGTTTTGCAGTTTTTCATGCCCACTAGTATCATTCATCAAACTCTTTGTTAGAAAAGAAAAGAAAGAAGACAGGGACAGGGCTGTGTATGTGATTAAAGAAATATTTTATGTAAGCTCCTAGATACACAGCACCTACACAAAAGTCAATTCCAACCTAAACAGCAATGCCACTATTAAATGCCCAAAATGTACAATAAGATTCATCAAAAGTGTATTACTCAATAGACGCATCAGTCAGTATTTTCATTTGCTATTGAATTCTCATGAGTTTGGTATTACTACAATCCTCATTTTAACCATGGGAAGTAGGGACAGAATCACACTGTAGAAGTTATATTAGAATAAGAAATAGAGTCAGAAAAAAAGACTCTATTTCCCTTCAGTAATGTCTAGGTTCCTTTTATCAGGTCTTTTTATCAGGACAAAAGGAAAGAAAGGAGTTACAATATTGTTATGTTGATGTTGTACAAATCAAAGAAAGTTAAATGCACACTGCATAATCACAGGTAACATACTGGACCATAATAATGTTCATTGTCCAATTGTGGCAATTGCCCTTGATTTCTAGACACGTTGGTCATGAAACTCGACGCTACCGATGCAGATGAGCCAAATAACTTAAACTCACAGATAGCTTTCAAGATCATAAGACAGGAACCTTCAGAGTCACCAATGTTCATCATCAACAGAAAAACTGGAGAAATACGAACAATGAATAATTTTCTAGACAGAGAGGTAATTCTTCATATTTAAAAGATTTTTATTCAAAAGGTGATGGTAATAAAGGTAAAAGTACTTAAGGGGAAAAAACTAAAAGGATATGTTCAAAGGCTGCATATTTGTATTATATTTATTTCTTTATTTGGGGGGAGTGTGATCATGTCTAGCTGTGGCATGCTTGCGAAGATTAGAGGACAACTTCTAAGGGTTGTGTCTCTCCTTCCAGCATATGGCTCTCAAGTTGTTAGGCACTATGGGAACTACGTTTATCTGCTGAGTCATCTCACTAGTCCTATTTTTTATATCAAATTTTAAATTTAAATGTTTTTGTGTGCAATATATTTTTATTATATTCTTTTTCCTCCTCCAAATCTTCCTAGATTCTTCACCTCCCTACCCTCTCAATTTTATTCTTTCTCTCTCTCAAAAAAAAAAAACAAAGATCAAAGCAAATTAAAACAAAATAATAAGATAAAAAGTATCAAAATAAAAGATTCACATGCACACACAAAAATAGGTGTCTGTTTTGTGTTGATCAGCTAGTCCTGGACATGGGTCCTGTCCTTGTGTGTAGCTGATGTTTCTAGTGTCATTCCATCAGAGAAAACTGTTTTCGCTTTCCCGGCTGGTATCAGTTGTAAATATCTTCTTGTGTCCACTACTCCTCAGTGCTGGGATTTGGGGGATTTTTGTGACCCTCCACAATCATAGGGGATTCTGGGACTGTGAAGAGATGTTCTGAAGTTATACCCATAGATGGGAATTGGTATGTTTATGCACAAGTCTAAGGAAGGTTCCATAATTTTCACCGACTTCTAAGTGTAGAGGCACCTCTGCATAGAACCAAAATTAGAAGCATCATCAGCAACCCATCTCCCCTCTCTCCACCTGCCACTGGATACTCTTTATTTGCCTTGAGCATTTGGTGAATCTTTGTTCACAGTGTGAAATTTTCATAACATGTATCCTTGATGGATCATATCTTTCTCGTTTTGAACATTCTGGCCTGTCTCACCCTTTAGAACCTTCTCCTTCCTCTGGACATTCCATGAGCAAGAAACGAAGTCTTTAACAAAACTGTTGCTTCTTTGAGATTATGCTGGATTGACAAATTGTGTACTTAGTGATGTGAGGTCTCTCTTTTCATCTCTGTTACCTTGTCTTCTATCGTGGATGTATGTAAAGGTTGAGCCAATGTTTCAAAAGACCTCTGCATAGGACAGACTGTCAATGCCTAGTGTGCCATAGGCTGTAATGTGTCTTTTTCAGCAATACAGCCAGTATTCTCTTGCGGTGAGAGGTTCAGATCGTGATGGTGGGGCAGATGGCATGTCTGCAGAATGTGAGTGCATCATCAAAATCCTGGACGTCAATGACAACATCCCATACTTGGAGCAGTCATCTGTAAGCATTTGCTCTTGGGAATTAGATTTAATGACTCTACATTCATTGCATTCCCACTCCTATAGGTGCCCTTCAGTTTTCAGGTGTGCTCGCTACATTTGCTGTCTACAGCACCAGTGCAGACACACGCTTTCCTTAAATTGTTTCTACAGTAGGAAAAGGGGGTTTATAATCAAGGTTGCTGCTTCTGAATAGTTAATAAGCTGTGGACAGCCTGGTATGGGTTTTCTCCCCTGCTTTTGATATTTTGATAGTTCTGATATTTTGCCTCTTGTTTCAGTATGACATCAAAATTGAAGAAAATGCGCTGCACTCACAGCTAGTGCAGATCAGAGTCATTGATTTGGATGAGGAGTTCTCAGACAACTGGAAGGCAGTCATTTTTTTTATCTCTGGAAATGAAGGAAATTGGTTTGAAATAGAAATGAATGAAAGAACAAATGTAGGAACTCTGAAGGTTGTCAAGGTATGGCGTAATTATCCTAAATAACTTGCTTTGTGGTTTTTTTCTTTTTCAAAATATCAAAGTTAACATATCAACATTTTATTAATGAGTCTATGAAATGATAAATTTGCTATGCTTTAAAATTATATAAATACAAATATATTTAATATGAATGTATATGCTTATATTGCTTCAGAAAAATAACCATTAAAAATTTGAAACCCTTTTATTCAATACAGTCCTCCAAAGATCACATCGGGGTAATTTGTAAACAAGGGGGTTTCAAACAACCAAGTATGATTAACCTTTAAAGTTAAGGTTTTATTTGTATTTATTTAAAAATTTATTTTTATCATTTTTAATTACATGTATGTGTCCCTATATCTCTGTGGGGTGTGTGCACCTGAGTATAGCAATATTATCTAGGACTGGATACTAGGGAAATAATCTCTAATCTATTTCACTTCAATTTTATATTACTCTAAAAAGTATTTACTTTATTTGCTCTTAATATCTCTATGTAAAAACTAGGATAGTTCTCCAAATATGATAGTATACTTTAAATCCTTTATTATAATTATAGAGAGGTAATATAATTATGGTGTATATATATATATGCATTCATGATGAACAAACATATTGCTATAATTGGTATTTTAAGTTGTAAATAAAATTAATTATTTCCCATAAAATTTTAGATGAATAGGAGAGCTCAGTTTATGAATATTTTTATTTAAAATAACAATAAACATTCAGAAAAATATATTTGGTATATGGGGAACACATCAAGTATTTGGCAAATCTTATGAATTGTGGATTTGGGTATCAATTTCCATAAGAAAACTTACTGATTAATTATTCTACAGTATGAAATACATTTTAGAACATATTGAAAAAAATAAAGATTTCTTCATATATATATGTATATATATATACCCACACATACATATATGTATGTATATATACATTGACATTCAGAAAGTCACATTGGAGTAAATTTTTAAAAATAGCTCTACAAGGATAAAACTAGTTAAATGATCAGTTCTCTGATATATTTGACTCATATTTTGTTATAAAAAGAGCTACTTAATCAGAAACATGCAATGCTGTCAGCTAACATATATTGTCTTTGTACTACAAATATATGAATTGAATCATATGTTGAATTTAAGTATTTAACTGCTTTGCTGAGCGACTAGGATTCATGTCCTGTGCTTTTAATCTTCTCAACAAAAGATCCAAGACAACTCGATTTTTCCCTTACTACACTTGCCTGTGTCTACCGTGAACTAAATACCCGACAAATAAAAGTAGACTAGGTAAATCAAGTGGATTTATGTTCAATTTTATAACCGAAAGAAGAGCACAAGAAATTACTTAGTCTAGTCTCAAAGGGTTTCTCTGTCCTCTGAAGGGTATTCTCCCAGCAAAACTAATTCTTTTGTGTTTTCTAGCCACTAGATTATGAAGCCATGCAGAATCTGCAACTCAGTATTGGTGTTCGAAACGTAGCTGAGTTCCACCAGTCCATCATTTCTCAGTACAGAATCACAGCAACTATGATCACTGTAACTGTGATGAACGTAGTCGAGGGCTCAGTGTTCCGGCCAGGCTCAAAGACATTTGTCATAAACAGCCAGATGGGAGCAAACTACAAAGTGGGAGAGTTTGTAGCTACCGACCTGGACACGAACCAAATTTCAACAAATGTTAGGTAAGCTGGTGTTTTCCAGCTAAAGTTATAATCTTAGGGGATCATGAAAAGGGAAGAAGCAATCTTAAGGGAGCAGGGAAGGGGTGGGTAACAGACTGCATGTGATATGAAAGCAAGAGCTGTTTGGAGGGAGGAAGGGAAACTGTCAGAGTATGGCAGGGGTGTGAGGTAGGAGTGGAAAGGATGGAGAACCAAGTGTGTGACACACACTTATGAAAAGACACAATCAATAAACCTATTATTTTATACTAACCTTAAAAATTAATTTTACAAAGTTTCTTTTGAAAAGGTATCTTTAATTTCTATTGTATTCTTTTGAATACAGATATGTAATGGGAAATAACCCGGCCGACCTGCTGGCTATTGGCTCAAGAACAGGCATAATTACTTTAAGAAACAGAGTTACTAAGGAACAATATGACATGCTTAAGGGAAGATACGAGGGAACAATACTGTCAATAGATGGTAAGAAATAAGTTTAACTCCATTCCAGAGTAAACCAAGCTTAAATATTCTCATGATTTAAAAATTACTAATCTATTTTAAAGAAATCCCCTTTTCAATAAAAGATGTCATGTTGAGCAACGTGTGTTCAAACTGTCAATAGCATGAGGTTAAGACTGAAGTCTGAGGTCAGACTGGGTGGCTGTCATGTCCCATCATCTACTGATTCCTAGATCTTATAGAAGCCATCTCACCCATCTGCACCCCGGTTTTCTATAAAATGGCTCAATAACAATATATGCCAATAATGATAAAAATAGCAAAGCATGTAACAATAGCATGAATGTCATACAATGCATGGGATAGCCTTTAAGGTCAGATAAGTGGCCTTAGAACTATGCCTGCTGCACATCTCCAGAGATTTAATTCTTTTCTTCAGAAAGTATGGACTGAGTCTTAACTAAATACATTCCGGCTTTTGTGCCAGGCTCTAGGGCTCTGCCAGTGAAAGTAAGGCTCCTAACCTTATAATAGCACAAACCAAGCTCAACTCACGTCCTGATTCCTCTCTGAAGATCCCACTTCCAGTAATCTTTGGGGAAGAGCTAAATATAGAAGGGTGATTGCACAGAGATGCTGACATAGCACTGTGAGTGTGTGCAGCATAAAGTTTAAAAAACAACCTTCGAATCCCATTCAAAGTAAGATGGACCATAAGGTCAAGCAATGTACTTAAATTAGCAACTTGAGATTTATCATACGGACAACTGATCATGACAGCATCTACAAAGTTGTCCTTATGTACTGACGCTATGGGTTTTGACTCACACCTGCTTGTGTTTTTGCATTATTCAGTTTAGATGTAATATCTAACTAGCAACACTATAAACTATCCAGTAAACAATATCACTGGTAATAATGACTAAGTTAGTTAAAATAATACGGTCATCGACTGGCTTAAAATCTGAGTAGAAGAACAAAGAAGACAGATCAGCTGGTGAAGTCTCCAGAACCTAGACAAAAGCTGGACGTGTCTGTCACCACTCATAATCTCAGTAGCAATGGGGAGGTGACCCTCGGGCTGAGTCTTTTGCTGGCCAGTCAGCCTAGCCTTACTCCAGGAGTTTCAGGCTGCTAACGACCCCTGTACAATCAAACAAGAAGTAGGTAACACTTGTGGATCCACACCTGAGATTATCTGCCAGCCACACACAGTCACTCATGCATGACAGCCTCACAGACTCAGGGACGTTACTGAGCTGATGGGAGTAAAGACAGAAACAAGTTGAGGTGGGAAAAGAAAATGGTTCTGCATTTCTGACGATTACTAGGCTGTGTACAGACGGCTATTCCACCGTGAACCTTGTTACAGATAATCTTCAAAGGACCTGCACTGGAACAATCATCATTGAGCTTAGTGGCTCTGGATATGAGTCAGGCACACAGGACAATGCAAGTGGTGGCAACGATACAGGAGGCAGCACAGAAAGTGGTAGCAGTTCCGGAGGTAGCACAAGTGGAAATACTTCCACTGAAGAAACACAAGTCAACACAGGATCATGGGACAATAACAACAATGGCGGCGGCGGTGATACCTACGATAATGGTGATGAGAATTATGACAGGCAAACGATTGGAGACAACGTTCACTTGGGTCCTGCAGGCATCGGGCTGCTCGTCATGGGGTTCTTAATCCTAGGATGTAAGTGCTTCAACACTTCCTTTGGCATGGGCCTGTCAAAAAAGATGGGGAAAGAAATAGGATATTCATTCTTTGATAAAATATAATTTACATCCTCCTACAGTGTGCAGTCATCCAGAAATGTCTGTGCTTGGTATTGAATTTACGGGGGCGGCAGGGTCTACATAAAAAGCTAAGAGCGTGAAAGGCTTCACTTTAAAATGAAAAACTCCCACGGTGAAGACTTGAAAGTTGTGCCAGTCTGTGCGGTAAGAGATCAGCTAGGAAGCCAGGCTGGATCCTGGGGGATCGCATGCAATGCAAGGTCACATAGTTTAATGAAAAGAACCAAACAGAGCAGGTGTTCAACTGAACAAGGCAAGTCTTCCAAGGATTCCCTAACAGCTATCAATTTTGCTGTTGTTTTTGAAAAAATAATTCCTGCTGCTTCCCTCACAACACCGCTAGATGATGGAAAGCTGGCACACGTCAAGTCCACGGCACGTCCTGGGGCCACTACAGTAGCTTTAGTTATGGACAGAAATACAAACACAGAGTCCATTGAATGTTCCAGGTGGACTTTAGCATTGCCCTGGATTATGATGGGAGCTGGAACGGAAGGGGGGAGGGTACTATCTTGAAGCCTACACACTGTCATTAAGTTAACTCAAATGTTGACATTTGCAACTGTGTGAGCTGGCACACATCTGCCATTCAGGCAATTGGGTGATTGAGACAGGAGAATCATGAGTTTGAAACAAGCATAAGATATATACAGCAAAACTCCAAGTAAATAAATACAAAAATGTGAAAATTGCTGTTTTCAAGCTTAGAATCAAAAAAGTACTGGTGGTAAAACATGTCTCACCTATTTAACTAGTTATTCACAAATGTTCATTGAGAATACTCACATACAAAATTTTAAAATATTTTTCTGCCATCATTTCTCTCTTTCAAAACGATGTATTTGTTCTTATTTTATGCATGTGGTGTTCTGTCTACATGTATGCAAACAGAAAGCATGTGGACCTGGTGCCTGCAGAGGCCATAGAGAGTGCCACAAAGCTCTTCCAACTGAAGCTGTTGAGAGGTGCAGAACCTGGTAACAGAACCTGGGTCCTTTGCAAGAGCTCTTAGCCGCTGAGCCACCTCCCTAATGGCTCTGCATTTCTTTTAAGCAGGGAATAGGTACCAATGGATACTTTTTTACTAGGTTTTCTCTGACTTTAAATAATGTTTCATTGACATAGATCCATCTAAATCACAGAGAAATTTGGGCATGCTGAGAGAGAAGTTTAAAGTTGAGCACTGTCCCTAGAAAAGGAACGTTCTGTGTTTAGTAACATAAATTCATTGCTATTGGCTCATAATAAATGGAAATTTTTAAAAAGGACCAGGTAAAGTTCTATGAGAAAGATAACGAGTTTAAAAACACATTTTTCATCCAAATGAAACAAATAAAGGAAGATGTAAGGCTGCAGAGTGAATGCAAAGTAGACAAGAGTTGAGATAACCCTTACAGTTTGTAGTCCAGTCTTTGTTTTACAGAAACAAACTAAATACCAAAGAGCTGATGGTGACCACCATAAATAATAGCTAACTTTGAGTTTCAGTTTCCCTAATATCAGTGGATAATGTGACTAATAAAGGCTTTCAATGTTATACACAAGCCTGTGGGTCGATACGGTTTTCCGAGCTTTACGGGTATCCTCTCCCCCTTCCCTTACCTATGTCCATTTTTATTCCCTTCTCCCATTTACACACATTTCCTTTCTATCCATTCATTTAAAAAGATCTAGCCCGGTTCTATGACAATAGGAAGTACATGAGTGAAACCTCAAACAGATTAGAAAGAGAAGACATTGCCAAAGTGTGACAGTGTCTATTTATGTGAGAAATATTTAAAGAAAAGAGGACTCCATGGGGAGAAACAATAACCTTTGGAGGATGACTGAGTAATTGAATGAGATTTTCCCTTAAAATAAGAGAAAGAAAAAAATGTGTGCATTGGAATAGTAAGTACAGGCACAAAGGTTCCAAAGGGCTGCCTGAATTTAACTTTCTTTAGTCTCTCTTGTTTTCCTGAGGGATGGTGGGGGAAAGAGTCAACTATTTTAATCATATGGTTCTATCTGTAATTTTAATACTATAAAACAAATTAAAATCTAGTGCAGAGCTGGTGTTTCCAAGCTCATGTTTATTTGGGGGTCTGACTATTATTAATTTGTCATATTCTCATTTAATGCTTGGAAATCAGATTCTTCTCTTTCAACATAACCCACTGCTAACCCCTTACTTCCCTCTCCTCCACAGTGGTCCCATTCTTGTTGCTTTGCTGTGACTGCGGAGGTGCCCCTGGTGGTGGAGCTGGCTTTGAGCCTGTTCCAGAATGTTCTGATGGAGCAATTCATACATGGGCTGTAGAAGGCCCACAGCCCGAACCCCACGATGTAAGTGCTTATCTGTAAGAATGGAACTTGGGGACTCACTAGAACCCAGTGTCCAGACATTGCCTAAAATGGTGGAAATCATTCCGTCTACATGAGCCTTGGTTCTTGGGTAGTGAATAAGGAAGATGAGCAGCCATCAAAACTCGGCAGAAGTCACCAGGGAAGACTTAAATAAGAGATTCGACCTTTAAGAAGAATTCAAAAGTTTCCTAAATAGTGCTCTTTTAGGAATTTTATGACAATTTTAGAATAAAAATACGTAAGTAGAGAAAGGAAAGACTCATTAATAGTAAAATGTTGTCTCTTGTCTTTTAGGGTATAGCTACCATCTGTGTGCCACAAATGCCACCTGGTAATGCCAATATTATAGAATGTATTGACAACTCAGGTAAGAGAAAGAGGATGGTTCAGTTTTGTCTTATTTTATTTTGTTTTACTTTACTTAGTCTTTTTTTGCTTACTTGTCTATTTTCCTTATTTTTAAAGACAGAGTTTCTGTGTGTAACCGTCATAGCTGTCCCGGAACTTGCTTTGTAGACCAGGCTGGCCTTGAACTCAGAAATCCGACTGTATCTGCCTTCCAAGTGTTGGGATTAAAGCATGTGCTACCACCGCCCAGTTACCTACTCATTTTTTTAAAGAATATTTAAGAATAATATGTCCATTCTTGGCATTAGTATAAACACTGACCTATAAAACAATTGTTTCAGTTATTAAACTGAAAGCAAGTAGACAAAACACTTTCAGAACCTTCCAAAGCCTTCACTGAGGTCGTGCACACACGGGCGTGTTCGTCTTTGCATAGAGTTAAGACTGGGTACCTACAACTCATTGTGAACCAAATATCTAGACTAATTCCCAAGCAGAAACCAGGAAGCTACTACTGTAATAAAAAGAACAATTAAAATAACTTCTTCTGTCAATAGACACAGTCTTACTATTTTATATTTTTAGAAATAGTCTTACTATTTTATATTTTCAACAGTAAATGCTACTTATTCCCTCACTTTTCTTTTAATCTTTTGATACATTATTACTTTTTAAAGATTTTGTTATTTTCGTTTTATATGTATGAGTGCTTGCCTACTTGCATGTCTTTGCACAATGTGTGTGTAGTGCCCTCAGAGGCCAGAAGAGGGCGTCAGATCCTTTGGAGCTATAACTGGACAGTTGTGAGCTGCTATGTGGGGCTAGGAAACAAATGCAGGCCCTCTGCAAGAGCAGCCAGAGCTTTTAACCGATGAGCCATCTTTCCAGCCCCTAAAAAATTACTTTTCTTCTTTGAACACTCTAAAAGGCACCAGAAAGGATTCTATTTTGCCGAATTGGATTCAATAGTCTGTATATCTCCTGTACAATAGATCACCAGTCCCATTTCTCATCCTGATGTCCCATTTTTGTTAGTGTTGCCAATATGTCCTCATGCAGGATCACATCTACCCCACCAGTCCCCAGTTAGTTCCCAGGACCCATCAGTTCACCAAAATCACCAATATTTATTTATGCACTGATTTTTCATTAAGTCTTTGAATTTTCATACAGCTCCTAAAGTAGCATGGAAGGCATCAGAATAATGGAATATGAAAAGTATGTCTCCCCCAAACTCAAGTTAGAGTGCTGTGTCATGGGGCGTGCATTGTACTGTGGGTCCCCCACTTCTGTTCACCTTTTATTTCACCCCTCAAGCATGTAACATGCTTTTCCCCTTTACTCCCATGACTTTACCCAAGGTACTTCCAGAAATCTTTCTTCTCATCGTAACTACAGCCTTTTTTGGAAACCCAGTGGCTCCTATGCCTTCTACAGGATGCCACGTGCATCCTGTACTCCAGTGTACTCATTGGGAGTACACTGATCTCGTTATTTAACTTTTAGATATAGAGCTACTTAACTTAAATTAATTCAATTTGAGATCAAACTATTCAGTCCACAAATGTTTATTATTTCATTGCATGTCTGTCAGCACATAATATAGAAAAGTCTGTCAACAGATAATTAAAATTAGCAAACCAATTACTATTAATGTTTTATTAATATTATTTGGAATTAAATATCACAATTATCTATCCTTTGGGCATCACTTCATCTCTCTACTCACAAATACAACCTTGAATGAAGAAACTATACATGATAGTAAGTTAGTTTTTAGCTTACATTACACTAGAAAAATGAATTTGATGTTTTCAATGTTTTTAGGAGTTTATACAAATGAGTATTGTGGCAGAGAAATGCAAGATCTGGGAGGAGGAGAAAGAACTACAGGATTTGAACTAATGGATGGAGTTAAAACATCCGCTGCCCCTGAGATCTGCCAAGACTATTCAGGAACATTAAGAAGAAACTCAATGAGAGAATGTAGAGATGGAGGTCTCAACATGAACTTCATGGAAAGTTACTTCTGTCAGGTAAGGCTTTTAGCCACAAGCTTCTCTCCATCCCATCTGTTATCTTCCAAGCTTCCCCCGACTCCCGCGAGGGCCGTGGCAGTAGTCAAATCTTCATGCCCAACAGCCCGTCTTGTTGCTGAATGTTTCTGAAGCTCTGGCTGGAGTGTTTTACTCTCCCACCTAACCACTGCCAAGGGCTCTATTTTTTTCTCTAGTATGAATTTCTAACTCTTGATTCAGGTGCCACCTCACAATGGTGTCTACCCCTCAGCTTCGGCTCACTTGCCCTGTTCACAGCCGACTGCTCACCTGGTCATTCTGGTCCACTCTGCAATGCTGTTGTTTTTGTTTTGTTTTTGCTGTTGTTTGTGTGTGTTCCCCATCCCTCCTCTCTCCCACACATTCTACCCACCTCTCAAGATCCAGTTCACCAATCAGCACCTTGCTGGAGCTTGAGCAGTGAACTCTCATCCAGAACAGGACCCGCCTTTATTCCACACTTTGTTGTGTTTTCTTTTTAACACAGTTTATAAAATTTATCATTGCTAAAAGTTTGTTAGTTTATAGCTACTATTTTAAATTCCAACCCAAGAATTATTTACATGATGTTGCCAATAAAACCTGAATCCAGAATCAAATTGTTCCGTTTTGTCAAAAAAAAATTATCAAAACTAGCATCCAGAATCATTGCATTCATCTTGCCTAAATGAAAAAAAAAAGCGATCCTGAGTGAACCGGTTGGCTCCTGAGTGAACCGGTCGACTCCTGAGTGAACTGGTCAACTCTAAGTATCCCTTTGGACCAAAACCGTCCCTCCCACTAACATTTTTGTACACACTATCTTTATGTCCCTCCTTCTGAGTTATTGATAAAAATAGGCATGTGGATATTTGGATGTGATTTTTGTGTTCAAAGTGCACTATTTAAAGCAAGTTCATCTACAGAAAAATGTATAGATCAAGATGTCCTGGAATTATAACTAAAACAACTTCGACCTAAGCTCTTTCAAGCATCCATGAAATCATGTTTAGAGTAATTCTAGTGAATATTAGAATTTAGATACATCCAACTCTAAAATTGTTGTTACTCTTTGCTTCATTTTCTCTTTCCTGTGCAAATTCAGAAAGCTTACGCTTATGCTGATGAAGACGAAGGACGCCCGTCCAATGACTGTTTACTCATCTACGACATTGAAGGTGTAGGCTCCCCTGCAGGCTCCGTGGGCTGTTGCAGCTTCATCGGAGAAGATTTAGATGAAAGCTTCCTGGATACCCTGGGGCCCAAGTTTAAGAAACTGGCAGACATCAGCCTGGGAAAAGAAATAGACTCATATCCAGATCCCGAACCTTCTTGGCCTCCTCAGAGCACCGAGCCGATGTGCCCCCAGCAAACAGAGCCCCTTACTAATGGACACCCACCCATCTCCCCACATTTTGGCACTACCACAGTGATTTCTGAGAACACCTACCCCTCCGGCCCTGGTGTACAGCATCCTATGCAGATCCCTGACCCTCTAGGCTATGGGAATGTCACTGTGATGGAGTCATATACCACCTCTGGCACTCTGAAGCCCTCTGTCCACTTTCATGATAACCAACAGGCTTCAAATGTGGTGGTGACAGAGAGGGTAGTGGGCCCCATCTCTGGTGCTGATTTGCATGGAATGTTTGAGATCCCTGACTTAAGAGATGGATCCAATGTTATAGTGACAGAAAGGGTGATAGCCCCAGGCTCGAGTCTACCCACCTCTCTGACCCTCCCTAATCCTAGAGAGTCTTCAAATGTGGTTGTGACAGAAAGGGTGATCCAACCAACCTCCAGTATGGTGGGCAACCTGAGCATGAGCCCTGAGCTATCAAATGCCCACAACGTGATTGTGACAGAGAGGGTGGTTTCCGGTGCTGGTGTAAGTGGCATTAGCGGCACCACTGGAATAGGTGGTGTTGGAGGTATAGGCAGCAGCGGCCTGGTTAGCACCACCATGGGTGCTGGTGGCGGAGGTCTGAGTGGAGCTGGAGTAGGTGGTGGTGGCACCGGGCTCACCGGCTTTAGTGGAGGTGGGGGCATGAGCAGCATGGGCGGGACAGCCACTATTGGCCACATGAGGAGCTCTTCTGACCATCACTTTAGCCAGACAGTTGGGTCTGCCTCCCCTAGCATGGCTCGGAGTCGAATCACAAAGTACAGTACGGTACAGTATACCAAGTAGTCAGGGTCCCAGAGTACTGTTCACCACCGTCATGGTGACTAACATTCAACTCCCGTCCCCCAAATCTAACAGTGCAATTTATGATGCAGAGAAGGTTATAGGAGACCTGTGGAGCGAGGTGAGGAGCACAGTGAGAATAAACGGAAGCATTACATGGGGCAGAGTGCTCCCTCACATTGGTAAACTTTTCTTGTATTAACACTGATGAAATAATGACGGTGAACTGGAGGCACAGTCTTATTTGTGGCTATGTGGTCTACAGGGTTGTTTTTGTTTATTTGTTTAATATGTGAGCCCTGTAGGGTATCACCAGCATGTTGAATGAATAAAATGTGGTTATGGAAGAGCATTGACTTTAAGTGGGAACTGCAGGAATTCTTCTTGCTGCTCAGAAAGTAACCGGAAAGATTTCAGTGTGTGGCTGTGCTCGCTTAGGTGAGGAAAGGCTGACATTTTCTTCACTTATACCTTGTCTGTTTCACAGGTAATACAAATTAAAAACACTCCCACAGATTCAGGCCAAGGCTAATGAAATTATAACTACACAGTTAAGTGGAGAAGACCCCCAGTTATTCTTACCTTGACCACATCTAAACTGTACATGATGGAATAATTTTCAAATTAAGAAATAATATCCCAGGAGGAAACCCACAGACAGTAACAATAGGGTGAGACTTACTTAGCCCAAACTGAGCCTGAATCTCAAAATGGGGTTTCATTAAGTCTCCTGTGGAATCAAGGACTTCCCAGGTTCCGTTTGTGTTTCACGGTGTGTTTTGGGTTCTGCTAGTATTTTACAGGTGTGTTTCAGGCTCTGGCTGTGTTTCACAGGTGTGTCTCGGGTTCCAGTTATGTTTCATGGGTGTGATTTTGAAGAATGCTGCTTACTGGGGAGGCTGTAGGGCAAATGCTCATTTTTCTCCTTGCCGCTGTAGTGAATTTTAATAATAAAGGAAAGTTGTCAAGGCTACCTTAGACCCAAGCAAGTGACCATGATGTGGCTGCCATTACCCGTGTTCAGTCACCTCCTGAGTAAGCAGACGGGGTGGCATTAAATCTTCAGTCTAAGCAGTAAGTGACACTCGCTCCTATGCCACTCTTTAGTGCACAGTTTCAAAGATAAAATAGTTTTCTAAGGCTGAGCTGTGGGGCGGGGAGGAGGGAGGGGAGCCTGCGGTATGGCTAAGCTTTAGGGTAATATTTTAAGGGGAATCTGAGGGGGAAAAAACCTGTTTGTTTTTGGAACATAAAAGCTGTCTTGAGTGAGATGTTAGAGCAGAATTGTTTGTTCAGTAAAGGAATACCCTACTATTAGAGATAATTGAGACTAGTGCTTCTCTCCGGATGGCCCTCCGCTGTCACGGGGAGTGATCACCCAGGGCCCTTTCCCAGAGCTGATGCTGTTTGGGAAAGAATGAAACTGGCTAGACAAATCCATTCCTTAACTAAAATTTTTCATGCACACGACTTTGAAATTCTTCATTTGATTTGTCAATAATCTCTTGACTTCTAAGTGTTCTGACTTAAAGACAGTTTACAAGCTATGGTATGATATATATTTTTCTAGCTTTGAAATTTAGTTATGTGCTATTTATGATGTGTTGTTTCTGTGTGTTTGACATATGGTTAAACCTGAGTTAAAATCTCTCAGAAGAACCAAAGCCTTCTAAGAGACAGGTAGACTTACTATGGCAAGGTAGAGGAATCTTTTCTTGTTTTTAAACTCAATGTTAAAAGAAGGGCACTAAAGTGAAATGGGATATGGCAAAATAAAGACAGAGAAAACAATGGCCTTGGAGTTGTGAATTACATGCAACATTTGAAGATTTGCATTTCTTTTACTACTCATTTCTCAGTTGCTACAGAATCACACCATCTGTATATAACTTCCAGCACGTGTCAAAGATCTAGGAGTGATTGATGAGCCCAGCCGAAGCTACTTTGTTCTATATGAGAGCAGATGCAGTGACTATTGTAAATGTCACAGTGTGTCTAATTTCAACTGTATAGAGTGTGTAAAATTTTGCTAACTGGAAGTAAACTAAAATGCAGAGGTGTAAATAAAGTCACTCAGGGAGAGTCTTCCATTTTCTTCTAGCATTTAGGTTAATACACTGAGGATATGGCATTTTTTTCTTTTTTGTTTCTTTTTCTTAAGCAATCTTTTCTCATTTTACATGCCAATCCAAATTTTTACTCCCTCCTTTCCTCCCAGTATGCCATTTTAAAAAAATAAACTCAAAAGGTATTTGCTGAAATATACTTGGGATGCCTCACTTTGGAAGTTTGAACAGATAAAACTAATATATTTTTACTTACTTATTTACTTCATCCAAAGGAAAGATCTATTGCTACAGAAAGTGTATTCATTGTCTTAATGTTATCTTAAAGATACCTATCTATCTTTACTTAGGTATCTGCTGAATTCCGAAGATTTTGGAGGGGATGTCTAACAAGTGACAATATGGTCATCTTTAATAAATGGGATTAGTTTTCATCAGTTATATAAGACCTGGGAAAATAAAATTTTAAATGGAGAAATTATCTCCCATCTTCCTAGGAAACTTAACTTCAGATCAAACTACTTTCAGGATTTTCAGTGTTTTTTGTTTAGCTCTGCATCCTACAATAGTTTTTTATTATTATTATTATTGCATCATTGAAAGGCAGTTGTTCATGAATGGCCTTTGAGAAGGATTTTGCTCCTCTCTTTCAGTGATTTAATCTGAATCACAAGTGTTATTCCACAAAGAAAGGAAAGACATGGAATCCTCTCACAAATAAATAGCTAGATTTTAGATTCATAAACCAGGCTGAATCTTAAACCAACATGATATCTTTCAACCAGAGGAGAAAGAAGCAAATAGAAACATAATGCTATTTGAGTGTGATTTGAAAATAAATCATAATACAACATCTGGCTTTCTGAAAAGGTGGTCCCTAGAGACAGAAAAAGGTGTGCCACAAATTCCTTATTGTTGAAAATGAACCAAACGACATGCTCAGTTGATTTTGTCTATACCTCCAGAAGTGTCCATTGTGTGCTGTTTACCTCTTCCATGAATGTTGGTGGATGCACTATGTTTGCACAGAAAATTTTACAGAAAAAGTATTCTTGATATAAGTTCATCTGTTCAACATTATGTATAAAGACTTCACTGTTCTATTTTACTCAATGTAATGTGCTAACAGAAATTTAATTATATATCTTCAAAAATCACACTTCTATATTAAGTAGATGTTTTCATTTATACCATTTATTTCTGAATTCATGCCAAGATTTGGTTGACAACCATGGTACAACTTGCATGATTTTTGTAGAACCTTAAAAACATTACAGTCTCTTTTGGAAAAACATTGAAAATCCAAATAAACTCCCAAGTGCTTAGCACACTTCCCACGTGTTTATAAGCGCCAACCATTGGGATAGTTCTGGGGTCTGGAGGCCCACTGCATATTACCCTGGGGTAGCCACAGTACAGCTCTCACACCCATGAAACTCAGTCGGCCTACTGCCTCCAGATTACTCATTTTTTCTTAGGACAAAGCTCAAGGAGATCATCCAACCATCAAACAAATTCTTTAAAATGATGAATACTTTGTTTTTTAATCCTCTATATTTCCTTCCTTTTAGCTGTATTTGCATAATTACATTATGACTTAAATGTATTTACTTTAACTTTTTTTTCTTACACAGTTTTCCAAGCTTTTTAAATTCTCATGTCCAGCTTTTGCAGTCTTTAGAGACAAGGCGCTTTCCTTCACTGTAAACACTTGGGGATGATGTGGGTGCTAGTTCCTTGCTTCATCATCTGCTGACTATTTTAAGACAGTTCGTAATTTCTGAACAGGTGTATTTGCAACAATAAATGATTAATATGCCTCTATTTCTTTCTGGAATTATATGGTTGGGAAGATTTTAGATTAGAAGAAATAATTAGAGTGTATCAAATCCAGTTATTATTTTAATTTCATATTCAGGGAGATCATTATTTTACTGTCACGATATTTACATGTCTTTTCATTCTTCTCTTTTTAGCTTCCTTTCATTCTGTGTCTACTGGTAGGCGTCTTCTTCCCAACACTGCCTAGTGACAACACAGAGCAGCCATCGCCAGCACACTCACCACACTCAGAAGTACAATAATAAGGCTTGCATTTAAACTTTTAAGAGGCAGTGTTTCTTTTATATGGAAATATTTCTGTAAACAAGAGCATTACAACAGCAATAAACCACGCTTAAGGCCAAAGTGTATTTGATACCCTCCCCTCCCCTCCTGGCATTTTCTGGAAGTTTCACAAATGAGACAATTAGCTTTGTGGACAGTGAAGGTACCCTAGCTTCCTACAACCTTGCTGTCTGCACTTTCACCTCAGCAATTGTAAGCCTGTGAGGTGGGTGGCCCTCAGAAACCACCCCATGATTTCACTTGAATTCCTTAGCAGTCATTTGAGATACTAGCTTCTTAAGTGACCCAAACCCTGCCTCTGGCTGCTGTAAAGACCCCGGAGTACAGTTCTCCTCTAAGAAGCCCAGTCATCCTCTCAGGCACACTTCATTCCTTCCCTCAGTATCTCTGTCTGTGAGCTGACATTCTTAGATCTGTGAAGAACGCCTTTGATAAATAGCACCTCCCCTTCATACTGTCTCATCTTCAAATCATGATTGGGCTTTATTCAAAGTGATGCATCTCTGGGGACATTTCACATTCAAACCAAGCCATTCTGCCCCTGCCCCAGTGGACTGGTGGCCAGCTCATAGAGGAGGATGCTTTCATTGCAACCTCAGGAGTCTCCATAGCCTGTCCTTATCTGTTTGCTTGGTTTGAATTTTTATGTCTCTTATTAAAGTATACTGATTTTACATAATATTGGGTTTTATTATTGGTATTTTCATATACATGTATAATGTTTTTTTTAATCATATTTAAGCCTCCTCCCCTTTCCCTCTCTAGCCCCAGTCCCACTCTCACCGATCTCTTTCCTCTTCTATATCTCCTCTCTCTTTCATGGTGTGTGTGTGTGTGGGGGGTGAGTCCCAGTGTGTTTCATTAGGCTTGGCTATATGAGCACAGGTGAGGCTTGTTTCCAGGAGCATGGGCACTTTATCAGTGACTACACCACTGAAGAAAACATCCCCTCTCCCCCATCAACTATCAAGTGTGTATAAATCCTCAGGGCGAGGGAGGGAGGGGACCTCCTGAGTCCCTCCCCCTTCCATGACGGATTGTTGACAGACCCAATCTTGTCCAGATCTTGTCAATGTAATCACAGCTGCTGGAGTTTAAAAGGTCAATGGCTATGTTGTGTCTGGAAGCCATTGTTCTATAGCACTCCCCAACCCCCGCCCTCCAGCTCTTCCATTCTTTCCATCTCTTCTGCGATGTTCCCTGAGCTCCAAGGGAGTGACACAGGCATCCCATTTATGGCTCAGAGTCCCCTCTTCCCAGTATTTTTCACCAGCTATGAATCTTGGCAGTCACCCTTGACCACTGCAGAGGAGAGATTCTCTGAGCAAAGCTAACACAGCACTAACCTCTGGCTGTGAACAAGTGATGGAGAGGATAGTTCCGCAGGTTTATCATGTCCATTTAGTAATACAACAGCAGCTTTCCCACGAGGGTCTGGGACCTGCCGGCAACAGGTTTTGTTTTGCCTCAGCAAAGAATTTCAGGATGAGTTAGTACGGAGCAGAGCTGGAGTTCAGGAGAAGACTTTTCAACAGGTTTCAAAAGCTGGTGGGAATGGAAACTT
>JAQHUG010000549.1:220507-340011 GCA_028555095.1 Dicrostonyx torquatus | reverse complement strand
CCGGTGGGGATGGCTGGATCAGAAGCCCTCTCCAAGGGCCTGCCGCAGTCAAAAGGGCAGGCTCCTCTGCTCTGTGCACTACACAAAGCCCTGTGGCTTTGTACAAGCCCCCTTTTCCCTCAGGGCCTCAGCCGGAAAGCAGGCTGAGTTTTTTTTGGGGAACCTAAAACCCACCACCGATGGGGAGGGGTGCTTGGATGTAAGCTGGGGAGTGATAAGCAGAAAAGCCAATAGGAGGGGGAAGCTCCCTAGTGGCCAGAAAGTTTTGGGGATTGGAGGGTGCCCTTCGTCCCCTTTGGGACCCACTTACCCTCCGGTGGGGATGGCTGGATCGGAAGCCCTCTCCCAGGGCCTGGCACAGTCAAAAGGATGGGCTTCTCTGCCTTGTTGTTTTTTTTCAAGAACTACAACTCCCACCATTCCAGGAAGCTACCTGGTCCTTGGCAGGTGGGCTTACAGATTAGCTTAAGGTATCACAACATCATCCTAAACTCCATCTTTGCTTGAGCCCTGGACCACATCACACTATCCCTCAAATGCCCATCCTTTCAGAGATGGCTGCTTACTCTGAATAGCTCCTTGGTATGATTAGGTCTCTGTGAATTGAGAACAAAATGGCTTAACTCTGTCAGAATGCAGATGAGTTTTGGTCAGGTGTTTTTAAATATTTCAGGAGAAAGATGGTATTCAGAAATATTCGGCCTAACTAGTGTCTTTTCAAACCATAAGGCAACTGAAAAAAATTATAAAAATTTAAAAAAATGTTTATTTTCTAAATATTTGAAAAAGACTTTCTTCTCTAAACCAAAACTCTCAAAATGGGATAAAGGATGTGATTTTGTTCAAACTAAAGTCACAGTAAAATAAAAATATGTCCCAAGTTCAGTGAGTACCATAGATAGATAAAGAACAAGGTTCTGGTCACTTCCCGTTGTGAGGATAAGGTGCCTGAGAGAGTGAGCTTAGGAGAGAAAGGGTGCTTAGCCTCAGAGGCTTAAGGCCATGGTCGCTTGGCCGGGCTGCTTTTTGAACTGTGGTGTGACCAAACATCATGGCAGACCTCACTGCACTGTGGTCTGAAAACACAGAGAGAGGCAGAAAGACAGAGGTACCCAGCACACCCTCCCAAGCCCCTTCTTAGAGTAGCTAGACCTAAGTCCTACAGGTTGTATCACCTGCCAATCATACTACTATCTGGGTGCTAATCCTTCAACATACAAACTTTTGGAGAACATTTAAATACAACATAACAAACAATCTATTAAAAACTGCCTAATTGGTGAGGTGAAATCCATAAAACTTCTAAAGTTTTCCACGTGTTGATCATTGCAAGAAAAAAGAGAAGCATTTTCTCTGTAAGGGAAAAATGATACAATTGCTCAGCCCTTTGCAATGACGTATGTCAAAATATCCTCCATCTGTGCTCTGCTCATGACGACCAGCCAATGTTCAGACTGTCCCCTTGCTCACTAGGGCAGGCAGAGGTCATTCTTTGCAGAGAAGACAGGAACGGCATGGTTCTCATCCACAGGCAGCCTTATTCCACACTAATTAACAGAGTAACCCCTTTTTTGTGCAACATCTTCTGTTAGCTGGAGCTGAGATTTCATTGCCAACAAAGTGAGCTGCTTCAGAGATGAATAAAAGGACAAACGTGAGCCTGCAGGAAACTTTCACAGGGAGAGTGCAGCGCCGTAGCGAGCGTCTCACTGGAGACTGAGTCAGCCTTCCTTGGAAGACTGCCCGGGTGACACTGCAAGCCTCCCTCTCTGAAGCAAGAGAAAGGGACCAGAATATATGATAGATATATGATGTGCTCGAAAAGTCAGTACAGACAAGAACACATTAAAACAGAATAAAATTTCAAATGATAGGAGAAAACTATCAGGAAGGAAATGCTAATGAATGAGAATAACAAATAAGAAATAAAACCTATATTTAGTTATTAACATTAAAAACATATTAATATGTAGAAAACAGCTTATATCTATGTCTCGTGCCATAAATCTTGACAGATATCAAATATGTTAAAGATTAGATATGTTAGTAAGTTGAAAAGAATTACTATTTAAAGAGAATCTAATAAAAACTAGTTTGTTACATAATTATACCTAATTTAACTCCCAAAGGAAATAGAAGAAGAAATTTATAATTAAGAGAAATTAATTAAGGCACAGGGGAGGCAGGAAAACAGCAAGTGAGTGGCACTGGTGGAAACAGATCTAAATGCCCATGTTTCCTGCTATCACACGGGCGTGACATATTTAACTTAACTTCAGATAAGGATCCAATTTGATAGCCACAGAAAACTGGAATCCACAGTTTGGGATAGACTTTAAATATGTAAGCACATTGTAACTCCTGTGCCACGAGGCCAGATAATAATGAGAAATGAAGAAATAGGCTTTTCAGTAAAAAAATAGCAGAGTCCATACATTTTATTCTCCAGGCTTCAGGAAGCCAGATAAAAATAAAAGTGGAAAATCATCCCTCTCCTAGAGGAATTTGAAAATGGTAACTAATCCTCAAATCAAACACACGTATAACACAGAGACCATCGGAAAAAGCTATTAAGAGCTACATCCAAACTAGGAAGGTCTCCACCCTTTTTTATTGGTTTGTTTTATGTTGAATTCTTGGTTTTTAAATTTTTGTTTTTATACACGTGAGTCTGTGCGGGTGTATATGCACAGTGGGTGTGTACACCATTGCTCACGGAGGCCAGAAGAGGGCATCAGACCCCAAATAGCTGCAGTTACTGGAATTCATGGCTCTCCAGCTAGTTATATGGATGCACAGATCCAAATTCCAGTCCCCCTGGTTTCCAAGCAAGCATTAGCTGCTGAGTCAATTTTCCAGCCCCATTCCAGCCTTTGTCACTGTCCTCTACAAATCCTGGAAGCCAGGTGTGGTGGCTCACACTTGCAATCTCAGCACCTGGGAGGAAAAAGCAGGAGTTTTCCCACAAGTTCAAGGCCCGCCTGGTCTACTTAACAGTTCCAAGCTAGACACAGGCACATTGTAAGACCCTATCTCAAAAAGCAGAACAAAGTTCTAGCTGAAGGACCCTGCAATCTAATGAAAACACAAAATGACACTTGCACCCAAACCTCGCAACGTTTCAAGTAAGTTTAGACGTGTAAGTTGGGCCACATTTGTAGTGACCCTCAGCCATGTGCAACTCTGAGCACACCTAGTAGAGTTACTGCGTTTCCAGCTGTATTTCAGAGTTGGTGCTATCTACTTGCCTGTCTGCCTCCAAACCGGTGCGTCGAAACCTCTGTGATGGTTCACATTAATTGTCAACCTGGCAGGTTCTAAAACCACAAGGAGACAAGCCTCCTGACCTCTGAGGACAGATTACCTAGGGCAAGTTCGCTGAGGTGGGCTCCACCATTCTGTGGGCTGCAGTCCAGGACCGAAGAAAAAGGAGAAAGAGAACTGAGCACCAGCGTTCATCTCTCTCTGCTTCATGATTGTGGACGAGATGTAATGAGCCACATCAAGCACCTCTGCCGTGACGTCTTCACCGTAATGGACGGTATCCCCCACTGCAAGCTGAACTAAACCTTTCACCCCTAACTTAAGCTGCTTCTTGTCAGGTGTTTTGTAACGACAATAAGAAAAGTGATTCAGATAATCCTAGACCTGAGACAATAATATTAGGAGTGGGACCTTCAAGAAATGACTAAGGCATAGAACAGAGCCTTCATGGATGGGTTTATCATTGATAAAAACAGACCCAAAGAAGCTCATCACCTCTTCTACCACGAAAGCAAACAGCAAGGTGTCACTGACGAGACAGAAGAAAGCCCTTACATATGTAGGACCTGCCGGTGCTTTGGTCTTGGCCCTCTAAGCCTTTGGAGCTGTAAGAAGTAAATGTGCATAAGCTCACCAGTCTCTGACTTTTTGTTTTAGCAATATTAATGAACCAAGATAGGAGTATAGTGACATACATAATCTGTCACAACACAGGGACATCCAGCAACTATAAAGTTACTGGATAATGGAAACCTGGGTCCACATCATTGATTGACGGGAAGGGAATATGGAAGATCAGACTTCCTAAAGATGTCACTTGCACTTTTTTTCTCAATAAGTTGACATATTTATAAATTAGCAGTAATTATATCATTAACAAGATAGAATAAAGGGGTAAGGAAGCAACCCTGCTATATAAAAATAATAATTAATACTCCCTACTTCCATGAAAAGATATTAAATTACATTAGAAAAACTATCCTCAGACTAGCAAGTTGGCTTGGTGGGTAAAGACATTAATCTACCAGGCCTAATGACCTAAGTTCAACCCAGTAGGGTCCACACAGTAGAAAGAAAGCCAGAATCAACTCTGACAAGTTAGTATGTGTTCTACGTGTACACTGTGGCACATAAAGATGCTACCACACATAGGCACGCACACACACATACACACACACACACACACACACACTAAATAAACAAATAATAGTTTTAAGCAGAAGACAATAAGGTCCTTATTTACACGCTGTCCTTCCTCTGAGCCATCCGTAGAATAAGAGAATGACTCTGATTCAGGAGTTCTTTTAAAATGCTCTACTCTCAGACTGTTTACTTTGTGTGTAGGCATGCAGGAATGGGCACGCATATGCATGATGTATTTGAGGGGGTCAAAGACAACTTCGAGAATGAGTTCTCTCCTTCCACCACGTGGATTCTAAAGATGTATTCCAGTTGCTATACCTGATCAAGAGCAATTATGAAAGAAAGGCTTTACTTGGGCTTATACATACAAAGGTAGTCGACAGTGGCTAGAGAGGCATGGCAGGAAAGAGTCAGAGCAAGAATCTGAGCAATTACATTCTTAACACCAAACATGACGCAGACTGAGCAACATGGAAATGGGATTAAGTTATAAACCCACACAGTGACATTCTTCCTCCAGCAAGCTACACCTTCTCCACAAAGAGTTCCAACAGCTGAGGACCCAGTTTTCCAACTCCTGGTCTTATGGGGGGCATTCTCATTCAACCCACCACAACATGAAACTCCAGTTGTCAAGTTTGGCAGCAGGCACATTGACCCACTAAACTATCTCATTGACCCATGAGTCAACAGTTCTTAACTCCAGCCAGCAAACCCAAAACTACCTTGGGAGTATGTAACAACTAAGTAATTCTTTCACTCGCCCCATACTCTAATCCAGTAGGACCAAGAAATCTTCATTTTTATCCACATTATCTAGGAAATACATTTCAAAGTCACGCCTACTTTTAGATCCTCTTCCTGAATTTCTTCCTCAAACTGAGTTGCCTAGACCCTATATTTAAGTTGGCCAGATACAGAGCTAACATATCAAAGGTGAACAATATACCCAGTATAGCTTTGCCACAGGAAGGGCACAGTCAGTGGCCTGGAGCAAGTCAGACTGACATCTAAGTGATAATAACACAGGTGCGGGTGCCTATGTCAAAACCGGAATTCAGAAGCCAATGAAGAGGCCATTGTCAGTCTAGTATGTAGTGAATATGTAAGCAACACACTTTAATTAATACAAGCTATTCTGTGTCTGTGTGTTTGGAATACATCCTACACAGAGAGAAAATCAGCAGTGTACCTCAGTTAGGGTGCATGTATGATTTAAGGGTGCAAACTAGCAGCATCACCCTTATGGTATTAACATGACTCCTCAGGAAACTAACATTTAACCTCCATGATCTCTAGCCCTTACTAAATTACCTGGTGGCTGGTCCTTCGTCACCATACCAATATTAGCTGTAATGAGGGCACAGAATGTTTATCTTCGGTGCTGTAGATGACCCATCAGACACATCGTCATAGCAACCACTCTGGGTCAACACAAAAACAAACCTGTTTATGATTGCCCATCTCCCAAGCCCTGGCTAATAAAAACCTCCTTACCTGCATCAGTTCTAAAACTTTAAAAACTAAAGATTTAAAACAATAAAAATTGTATTATGTTTGACAAACTATTTCATAACATAAACATTTCTGAATGGCTTTTTCTCTAACATCAGCTTTCAGAAAAAAAAATGGTCTGTAGATGGCTAAATAGCTCTTTCTGGGAGCCCTATACTGTCATATTGCAACAAAATATTCACTCTACATTCTTGCCATAGTCTCTTGGCCTGTGTATGTCATCGGTACTTTTTATATCCCAAAGAGAACTTGTCCTGGGGAAAATCACATTAAAAAATTTCTGTATCATTGCTTCAAAAATTACAAGTGTTAGAAATTCTCGTTGTGTTTCCCATGGCTGTGTGACAGAGGGTGCTCAGCTGTTTTGGAAACATGAAGATAAAGCAGGAACAATGATGAACTAGCTAGAGCATTCTCAAAATTCAAGAAGCACTGTTTCTGGCAAAATACCACTAGTGTGATGTCAGGTAGGCATATAGTAAAGGACTAGCTAAAATATCATTCTGCTCTTAAGAACAACTACCAAACTTGAGTTTAGTAAACGCGAAAGTATGGGAAAGTCATGTTTAAGCCATAGCACTCAGCTATCAACTATTGTTAGCTTCACATATGCGACTAACGCTGAAAAGTTGCTGGTGTTTAGAAATCTGTGCTGGCTCTGAAGCAGGAAATGGAATCATTGCCTATCTTTGGCCTGTCTGAGATGCCAAAGAAAAGAAGTTCTAAGAGGAAGAAGAGAAGAGAGACTGGATTCTAAGGTCTCCATTGGACCTCAGACACTAATATCTCTTGCTCTGCTCTTACTGTGCCCGGAAGTCCCCAGGAAAAAGAGAATAGTGGTTCTTTGTCTGTCTGTGCTGAGACCCATGCCCACACTTCATCTTTCAAGACTGTCATTGGGGATCTGAGCTCAGAAACAGTTACTGCAGTTCTTGTGGGATCTGGTTCGTTCCCAAGAGAGCGTGTTGTTATAAAGTGAGCAAGGCTGAGCTCTGACTCTTATTTGCTTTGTATCTTTCTATATGACATGTGCCCTCTGCCCAATGATGCCATTGGCCATGTTGTGATATCGCCAGAGATCTTCATCAGAAACCACACCAATGGCTTCATCCAATCTTGTGCTTTCCAATTTTCAAAAAATGTCATATAAATAAATAATCTCTTTCCTTTTTACAGTATTTAGCTGCTGGCATTTTGTCATAGCAACAACAGCAACAAAAGAGTGATACATGGTCATAAGTAAAAACCTCTAGGCTTGGGTTTTAGGAGACACTAAACTCAAGAGTTACAAATACAGGAACACAATCAAACAATCTGTCACTTCTGTTGTTCGATTTAAAAAAAGATACTTGTTCTATTAATTGCATGTGTGAAGATAGAAAGTTTTATGTATCTTTCAGAAAAAAAGACATGAAAATGTGTCTGTCCATTAGACATATAGACAACAATAACAAAACAATTATTAAAAACCAATGTGGCACAAAGATATAAACTGGTTACATTATTCCTTCAAAAAAACAGAATTATCCTAATTCAATACTGCATTGGTGAAAAAACAAAAATACCATATTATCTGGCTGAACAATGAAAATTTAGATAATGCAGGCTATTGAGACACAGTGGCTCAGACTACCTCAGGGTCTTCATGAAACCATCACAAAAAGAAAAACCATCACTGAAGCTCTGGATGCTGCCTTCTCCCTGTTCCCTTAGTTCCCTTCTGTCCTGGCTGGCCCATGGGCTGTAGCCATGAGTTCACTACCGAATTTTTCTTGGTGCCTCACATTCTGTAGGGCATAGGCCTTCTGCAGAACCACTGCAGGTTCTATGGCAATCAAGTCTTTCACAGCCTGGCAAGAAGTTTCAGCAGGTAAAAGCGCTTACAGCCACGCATGATGACCTAAGTTTCAATCCTGGGACCTACATGGCAGACCTGACTCCCTCAGGTTGTCCTCTGATATCCATATGGATGCCGTGACACACACATATGTACACACAGACACATTAATTAATTAACTTAAAATCTTAAGTCTCTCGTATTTATTTTTGGTTGCTATCCCCAGAGAACAGCACTTGAATACTGAAATTTCTAAATACTCCCCAACAACCTCTGATATCACCTTTCTGATGAAGATCATAAAAGGCTTTATATTCAGGAGCTATGGCGGACTAGCTAGAAAATGAAAGAAAGGTGGCTGCCATATTTTATCTCCATGTCCATTAACTTGAGACAGTCTACGTTCTCCTGTGCTCCTAGGATACAAATTTTTAATCAGCTTTGCACGTAAGATTTCTGAGACACAAATCATTTGCTTATGTGTTGGCAATGTGTCTCTAAGACTAGAAACATATCAGATTGGTAGCCAAGGGTTGCCCCACATGCACTAACATAAATCCTCACTGTCTTTCTTATTTCAAACTAAACCAAATGCTTTGTGGACTAATAATTTTCAAAAAGCCACAGTGAAGCTACAGCCAATGTAAAGGTTCACAGAGTGGAAGGAGTCATTTCTTCTGTCGTTTGCAAATGGTCTCCAGTTAGCAGCATCATGTGGACTTCTTACACACTGAGACTCAAGGGACACTTCCTTCCTCTGTGTCCCAAGCGTCCACAGTTCATTGCCATCAGTAACAGGGCCACACATACTGTGAGTGGAAAGTGGGCACTGCTCTACCCTAGCTATAACAGTGAAAGCCCACTTCCACATAAAACTATTATAAAAGAATATCTTTAAATGATTACTCGAGTTCACCTATTCATCCATGTTTTGGTTTAAGAACCTATAAAAATACATAACCATGAGTTAATACATTTTTGGCAAATGCTTGTGTTGCTATTCTAAACATTATACCCCAAACACCATCCAATCTGAACACGTGCTCTGCTATTAAAACAAGTTATAAATTAATGCTCATTTCAAACCAATATTTTTTGTCCTTTCAACTATTTGTTGAGACAAAGCAGTTTGTACTCTAATTAGAAATTCATTTTTAAAAGTTTATTCTCCATAGCACCTACCATCAAATAACTTTGGGACTAACAGGTATTCTAAAACTGATACCTGATTTACTTGTACACCTTACCAAACTTTGGATTAGGTGGATACTCTAAAAATTAAAGCTTCACTTTGATAGGTTTCTTCCAGTACTGACTCTTTGTAACTATTTACTTTTCCCCACTATGTTAACAAAATTAAAACTCCCTTCTGTCTTTCTCATAAGCATTTAAAACTTACAATTCATTTCTTTTCTTTTGGGCACAACACACCAGCCTTCTTATGCCTGTGCTCTGTCCTATGCCTCCAAAAATGTTAAACTAAGTTTCTCAAGAGGTCAAGCACTTTTAAAAATATTCCCTCAATGTGGCCTGTCTAATCTATGCGTTACAGTGACGGGGATCTGAGTGCAATTTGCCTGTGAAACTCTCCAGACAGTGTGGATTAGCAGTCAGAAAACATTTAACTGCATTTTCTTTTTATGTTTGTTGGTGTGGTTGGCAAACTGCATCTTTTTCTTATTCACTAGAGACTCTCACTCCATTCAAGATGTATCCTCACAAAGCGGAAGAGAGGAATTGAAAGAGGGAAATGACATCAAGATCATTAGGATACTACTTTGGGATTTGTTTTCTCCTAAGTAATCTAATTTCTAAGTTCAGCTTCTTAACAAATATGTGTGATGATTTAAAACACTTTTTTCATCTGTGTTATTTACTTTTACTTCATTAGTTGACTTGAAATTGGCACCAGTTTCTCATGCAAACTCCATGAGCAATAAGAAAACTAAATTTCACGAACGTTGTATCACAGAAGCTCATTTTTGGAAAGGAGCATGCTGGTGCCAGTTAGGTCAGAGTTTCTTCAGCTTAACTACCTGTTCCATGAAATCTTTAAAATTGAGACTGTCTTTCAATTACAGAACTTCCTAAGTAGACAGAACCCCTCAGAATGCCAAGAATTTTATTACTCTTTCTCCCTGTCAGAGTCCCCAGCTAAAGGTTTCTCACAGTGCCCTCTGCTAAGGTTCTGTTGCTTGAAGCTGATTGTGTAGTGGACATGACGTGTGTGTGTGTGTGTGTGTGTGTGTGTGCGCACGCATGCGCGTATGTGTCTGTGTGTACCTGTGTGTGTGTTGTTGGTCTATGTAATTTTGCTTTTACAATGTTGGCAGTCAGAAGGAACCTTCTAATTTTATTCACCATGATGATAGGCCCTAGCATTTTAATTATTTTTCATGTTGTGAGTAATTTATTATTCATTGGGTATCTTCCCCGTAAATCTTGCCCTCGCTCTGTAAGATTTTTCTTTGGTGTCCAACAAAGGGTTTCATTGCAATAAGAATCAAGGTGTGTCTAAGTTCTTACCCAGAACCCAAACAATGCCAGCCTCCCAGACCAGCCCAGGAGTTTGGGGTGGAGAAACAGGGTCATTATAGAATATCTTCATCATCCCTCTGCCAAGAGAGCATCACAGTTATCACCCATGCCCTCCTGACAGAGCACCTCCAAGCACGCCCTGCTGCAAGACCAGGACTAAAACTGACTCTCACTGGGGTTCAAGGGCAAGAGAGACTCAAGGAAATGGACTGGCTTCTCTTCAGAAACATTTGTCTTCTGATGCTACTCATGGTAAGTAAAAACTGAGGTCTGGAAGAAGGTCCAGCTCCTGTCTTCTCTGTTCACCTCCAGCTTTCTACATGGACTTTCTTATTTTTAATCTGCTTTCAGCACAGACAGAGCAAGGAGCTCAGTCTCTGTAGGTCCCCAAGACCTCTCTGTGACAGGGGGAACTGGATCAGATGAGAAACAGGGTGAAGACTGGGCTGAATTAGACTAACCTCAGCATTACATTAAATCAGAGTTAACACCATTTCTAAAGTTCGTAAGTGGACATAAAAAATTTTCACTCTCTTTTAATTTATACTTAAATTAGACAGAGTGCTATAAAAATTCCAGGGGCTCGAAATTTGAAAGGGGCTAATGTTGATCAAGGCTAATTATTTGCCTGTGAGTTCCTTTTTGTTCTGAAACAGGATAAACATGTATATGGTATTTTTCTATTTATACATATTAATTTATATATATTTATTTATATAATTAATTATTTACATATAATTTATTCTTCTTTTATGTGCATTGGTGTTTTGCCTGCATGTAAGTCTTTTTGAGGGTGTCAGATACCCTGGAACTGGAATTACAGACAGTCGTCAGCTGCCATGTGGGTGCTGGGAAAAAAACTCAGGTCCTCTGGAAGAGTAGTTGGTGCTCTTAACCACTGAGCCATCTCTCCATCCCCTTTCCTGTGAGTTTTTTGCAAAGTAGAGGATTACCAATTATGTCAAAATTATGTTGCAACCTCTTATGAAATATTTTAAGTTAAACTATAAAAGCATTCCCACAGGCTAGCAAGAAAACATTTTAATATATCTGCTTATTTAAAGTAGACTGTGATTGGAGTTAGAATCACTTCCATCACACTCTGCGGTGGCTCAGGTGTGGAACACTTCCCACCATGTAAACAGAGCCAGCATCTGAACCTTGACAGAGGACGACATTCCTGTAAGAAAGCCAAGATTGGGATGGACGAGGTATCAAACTATCGCCAATTAGAAAATTTTGTTTGAAGAATCAATTAAGACAATTTAGACTGAATCAGATTTCAGATTTAAGTCAACTGCTGATCAAGTGACAGAGCCAGTCAGCCAAAGTTTATCTTAAAACAAGATAACGATAGGGCAGAAAGCTCTTTCTTCAAAGGCCATCAAATGCCTGCTGTCTCTCAGTCTTTCAGAAACCTTCACATGTATGTGCTACAGAAGCTTGCAGAGTGGCACCCATGATGCTCTCAGGCATTATCCAGGTTCAAGGGAGCATGTTTTCAGCAGTCAGGGCATTTGGGCAAGGTCAGGAGTGAAGAGAACACATCACTGACCAGGCAGCACTGTAAGTTGTTCTGGAGTTTGCCTTGCAGTAGACTGCCAAGGCAGCACAGGTGCCAACACTACCCAAGGACACAGCCCAAGCTTGAATGAGGATGGTAACAGTGGTAGAACATCCCATCCTCCATTTAGGAAACAGGTTACTAAACCATTTCTTTAAAAAATTAGTCTAGAAAATGCCAGATATTAGTGCAATGCCTTGTTGCAGTGGCCAGTAAGAAAAAATTAATAAAAAGATAAAAAAGGGGGACTGAAAGAAGATTCCAGAGACTGCTACGTGCTTCACAGCTAGAGTCAAAGTGTCAGAACGTTCCCTCTTGCTGCAGTTCTGTGGGCTCATTTCCTGCTCACTGGAGTATACTTTTTTTTTTTTGGCATGAGAAACTGCACCTGTCAAGATTTTAAAAGTAACGAATAAGCATCCAATCCAGCTTATTGCTTTCTGCACAGGCATGTTTAATGATAAAATTGTTTAATTGAAGAGTTCATTCATTTCTTTGATCTGAAATGAACATCATAATTCAGGTTCTCAGGATCTCACTTGGGCAGTGCTAACTTATTTCTCCCTGGTAATCTTAATGGTCACTGATGCTTCATTCTTCCTCAGTCGTCACTAAGACCGAACCTTTTGTTTGGCTTCCATGTTAACTGTGGACGACATAAGCTCTTAAGCATTTTCTACAGCTCCTTAAGATTGCAGTTGCTAGTATCTGCAGCTGGGGAGTGGATCTCTAGCATGTGTCAAGACAGACAAGCGCAAATAGCTGATGAGAATCTGCATGGTATTATGTGAAAATAGGTGTTCTTCCTACTTGTCTTTAGTTTCTTCCCTCAAGCTCTGTCCCTTTTCTCGTTAAGTAAATCAAAGACTGTCTAGGGCATCACTGTAGCTTACACTTAGGAGGGCGTGACAACCTCTCAGAGTTACTGGCACTTTGTGTCAGCTACTTCTCAACCACAAGAAGTCCTTATGACAAGGTTTGGATGGACAGCCAATTAAACGTACTCAGGAGGTTCCGGTGGGATGTTTCACTTCGGTACCAGGGTGCGTGCTGTTTTCCTCCTAAGGATATTTATCATGTCCTTCTGCCAAAAACCGGACGGGGAGGTGAGGAACAATTGACACTGATGGAGACTCAGCTGCCTGAGGTTTGAGTCATGGTTCCCTTCAAGGAGACTGGGTAGCTTTGGCAAAGGATTCTGTTCTTTGAGGGCCTCATTGTGCCCCATGGAGACTGTGCACTTAGACATGATGTCACTAAGTTGCTTCCACAATAGAAACTCACTAATTGCTGCTACTGGTGACTTAAACAGTAGAAGTTCATGCCCTGCTATGGAATTTGGTTTTCCTAGATATCCTGGAGAGTCGAAAGAGATGGCAATGTTATAGGTTGTATACTTTTTACTAGGCAGGAATCACCAGAAGCTGGACAGTTATTAGCCAGATGAGGTCTATATTTTATAGAGCTAGTAAGATAATAAAAACATAGCCAATGATCAGATAAGGATTTTTACCCCCACATGATGACCAATCATTCTGCAAATGAGATGTAAACATTCCAATCAAGCACCCTGGTTCTTAGAAAGTAAAATATGCAGATGACACAGATGATGCTATCTTACCCTAAGTTGAAAACAGACATTAAAATGCAAAGGCATCGTTAGAACTAACTCAGCCTCGTTAATTTAGTCCTCACAGGGAACAACTTTATTTTGATACACAGAACCCAACTGGTCTTTTAAAAATTGGCAAACAAACTTTCAGAAGTACAATAATAGGTGGAAAAACTCATTGTCTGAATTTTCCTTTGTACTAGATAGCCAACCCTAGAAAGCATTAAATGATTGGCTTCATACTAGCTGTTACAGAAGCTGTTAATCTCCTCATCAAGCCATCTGGAGTGAAATCTGATCTCTTACTTTGGTTATGATGGCAGCAATGATAGTGTAAATGACTAAAGACTTGTATATAGACCATATATTTTATAAACCATCTGGACAATTTCATGTTTTCACCTTCAAATTGTTGCATTTTCTTGGCAGGAATTTTACATAAGAATAATTTTTGTATCCTAAAAGATACCCAGTGCTATTACCATACTGTAATCTCTAACTTGAGCACAGTTTTTTCAATAATATCTATCTAGAGATGGAATGGCAGGATAAAAATCTTCCCCTAACCCCTTGAGCACACTGGCCAGCCAGTCAATCTGAATGAGTGAGGCTCAGGCCACCTGAAAGACTCAGAAAGCCAGGGGATGGCACAAGCGAGAAACAAAACCCAAGGTTGACCTCTGGCCTCTGTGCACATGCACTCACACCCCCGTGAATATACTGTGTGCTCACATACATAAACACACGGTACACACAAAGAGAGATGCGTGCTCTCACACACATAAACACAGGATACACACAGAGATACACACACATACCTACACCATATGATCCAGCTCCAAAAATATTTCATAACCTTTTAGACTAAGAAGCTTTTTATTTTTGAAAGATAATCCTCTTTCTTTAAGAACATCCTGCCTACTAAACACCTAGTTTTATGGATCCTTCCTAAAGCCTAGTATCCAGGGAAAAGTACTTCATAACCGTTGACTGGGCTGCGGTTATGTTTCCTTCCTGTTCCCAGGTGCTATTGCAGCTGGAATTCCCCCACTGACACAGACCAGTTCTGATGATAGGCTTTGAGACGGGAGTGACCAGCATAAAGCCCTGGAACATTACCTGCATGAGAAATGTTTGCCCTTCCTTTCTACATAGAAAATTACATGGCTTACAGACGAAAAGGCCAGTACTTGATATACCTTCAATTACAAACAAAAGTAGTATAATTAGGCTTGAACTTGGCATCTGTAACATACGCCTAGGAAGAGGGTAACTGCTTTACTCAATAATTTTTATGAGCATTATTTGAGGAAGAACTGCTCATTAATAGGTTGGTTCGGGATGTACCAATGACTCCAAAACTGACTTCAAAAAGACAAGTCATGGAGAAGGGGTAAAATCCTCACTCTGTAACTATTACTTTCAATAAAATATAAAATACAGAATATAAGGGATAGTATAGTTTAATATTGCAATGAGCCCAGGTAATAATGCTGATTAAAATCACCAGATAGTCTGGGAACAAGCATTAAAAGAAAACATAAGGCCAAGAAAAGTTCCTGGTATTTGCTAAAACTAGGTAATAATGACATATTTTATATTTTACTATTCTTTTGGAGTTTACATTAGAACTTACGATGCATACATAATACATTGCCTGTCATTTATTTTTGTCAACAAAATGACTAGATTCAGTGAGTGACTAGATTCAATTTCTAACATGCATCCTAGCACATTTCCCACCCACTTGCTGATAGGTGGCTTTTATACAGATAATGGGTTTTGTACGGGAGTTTGGATGCCTTAAACCGAGACAAGGAGGAGTTGGTTTCTGGGGTAGTGTCTGCCGTGGTGTTGCCATTCTGTCACTTCACAGCAACAAAGCACCGTGCAGTTAATAAAGTGGTTTTAACATAATCTGAAAAATAAATGCATGTTTCCCTATATTGGGAATAAAGTAAGACTTGGGGAAAAATAAGCCAGAACTTATATTCAGACTGTCTAAGGTTGAATCCAATACTACAAGACTAAAATTCTTTCGGTTGCACTAAAATCCACTCCTTCCGCACTGTGGGTACATTTCCGACTGCGAACATGCGTATTACACGGTTTCTAATACACTCCAGGAGCTGCTCTTTTCCCACTGCCCCCTTGGCCTGACTTTTCACTGCATTCCCCCAAATTAGCACAGGTATGTTGGAGCCACCATCATATTGTGTGAAATCTTTCCTTCCATAAATACAATTTAGTATAAAATAAGGACACCTCGGAAAGAAGAGCAAATGAAAAGCTGACTCGTGCCTGGGGCCCACAGAAACTAACTCAGTTAGAAAACCCATATTTCTCTGGGTTATTTTGCTCCCTCAACAGCAGGTGCCTCTAGTTCCATTTTCTAGTGTTCTACTGTCATCCTGACAACTGGTTCAGCCAGTTCCCTCGTTAAGTGGGAGTCTCTGAGGCAAGCCTTCCAGCCAAGCCACATCAGAAGAGAATGCCTGGCCCACATATGCTCTGAAAAGGTGACTTTCCCAGGCAAGGGATTTCTCCAGCTCTCTGGGAGCCAGAGCTGTTCTTCACAGCTTTGACCATGCAGCCATGCTACTTGATAGAACTCGACGAGCTGCTTCATTTAGCACTTCTTCCAAAGCACCCATTCACAGGTGCTTCCCTGGACAGCGAGGTGACAAGGCTTAGGCTCACAGTCACACATGCTGAGATCTTTCAGGGAGGCCTGACCCTCAGTGATGGGATCCAGACAGAGGGTTTGGCTACTATGGCTATCATCAACAATGCTACCTGGACAGAGAGCCAGAGGGTACCACAGAGGCCTCCATCAGGCATTGCCAGATAACACATCTACCCAGAAACCTGGCATTGCAGATGTCCTGACTCTAAAATGCAAAGGTCAGTGGAAGAGCAGGGATGTGAAGGTTATGAGCAAAGATTCTTGGGGCTGCCCTGGATGTGGGACATTTGTTAGTTGAGCTGAGATCTGTGAAGAGGACAAGAAGCACTTTGAAATCTCTTTGAAATAAATTCCATGTCTGATTAATGCAGGAAATTTCAGCTTTTGGAAATGACTAACCAGCACTTCTGCATATCAGGAACACCACAGCCACACTCTCCAAGCAGAAGGCCTCTTTCGTTCTCCCTTCCTCTTCAGAGATGTGCCTAACATCCACTGTATCTGTGCTTTCCGCATCTTGACTCTATTGAGATGAGAGGCTGAAGGAAGAAGAGCTGGGGGACTGTTTAAAGACACCTTGTAACAGAACAAAACCAAGACTCAGATTCTGCTGTCCTATCTCTGAGTTTCAGGAATGTGTCTTTAACTACAGTGCTTTGTATCAGGCTAAACTACAATTTAAGGTGCATCACCCTCTGTCGAATACCAATTCTTTACATCTGTACCGATCTAAGAAACTGGATAGTCACTTGGTTGCAGTCATAATAACAATTGTCACTTCAAGAAAGTGTTTTGATGAAGTGCAGAATCATGTTAGATGTTCTAAGAGCAAAATTATTTTTCGAGAAATTGTTTTTTTAGATCCTCAGCTTTCCTGCATGTGTAGATATACACATGCATTAGGAGAACATATATGCACACGCATCCTTTCCCCATGTCAACATGCCTGAGCATGCCTTTGAACTTGAGCTAACAAGGTAGTTCCCCCTTAAAAACAATTTCTACCATTCAACTACACAATTCATATCAACTGTTCACCCTTAGCAAAAAGAACTAAGATGCATTCCAATACATTGTAAAATTGCCTGAGAAAACAGACTGGGAGATAATCCCAGATGTGGTGGTGGCATTGACCTGATAGCTCTTGCAGAACCCTTTGGAATAAAGTGCTTTTGAACAGGTCAATTAAACTAGGCAGTGTATAAGAAACCAGGATGAGGTTGTTTTCACTGCGGAGTGAAAATTACCTGGCAAATCTCTACTTGATTTATAAACAGGACCCAGCTAAGACTCACTCTCACTGCTTTCAAGTTCAATTAGACGACTTGTTGATTATAGCTCTGAAGCGCCCAGCTCCGCTTGTCTTCACCAAAGGTGGGTGGGGATGCTAAGCAATGATGCTACTGTGGCTGTCAGGCCTGAGACCGTGTCAGGAAGGGAAGAGGGAAACGTCCAAGGAAAGAGCAAAGGGAGAAAGGGAGAGGACAAGAGACGAGTGTCAGGCTCAAGATGAGAACAAAAGCTCTCAAGTGTGGGAGGTGATTACATGTGTGGTGATGTGTATGTGTTCATGTATGTGTGTGAGGACTACCTGTGTGTGTGTTTTCAGGGATAGCACATGTGTGGGTTTGTGGGAGTTACATGTGTACATGTGTGTGTTCACATGTATGTGTCTGTGTGAGAGGTTACAATGTGCACGTGTGTGTAGCGATAGCACATGTGTGGGTTTGTGGGGGTTACATGTGTACACATGTGTGCTCATATGTATTTGTGTGAGAGGTTACTCTGTGTGTGTGTGTGCATGCATGTGTGTGTGTGTGTGTGTGAACATGGAAGTTAGAGGACAACTCCAGGTGTTGTTTCTTTGATGCCTGCCACTTTTTAAAAGAGAAAGTCTTTCCCTGGCCTGAAATCCACATGTAGCTAGACTAGCTGACCAATAAGCTTCTAGGGCTCCATCTGTGTCTAGTACCCATGTCACCACCCACAGGATCACAAGCCTACCTCACCACACCTGACTTGTAACATTGATTTTGACATGGAATTGAACACAGGTTCTCATACTTGGGAGGCAAGAGACTTAGGCACAAATCCATCTGCCCCAAATTTTCTAGGTAATAATCTCACATACTGAGGTCACTGATCTAATGTTACCAAGGTGGGAACTGGGTCTGAGATTTAGTGTGCAGTCCTCACGGTGTGTGTGTGTGTGGGGGGGTTCTTAGATACCCTAATTCCCCAGCCACTAAAATGAACAAACAGCTACTTTGAGCTCTAAGGCAGCCACCAGACATATGCCTACAGCCTTCACTGACACAGGGAGTGAAGAGAAGACTCAGTGCCCCACTGGCGAATTTCTAACCTCTGCTGCTGCCCTTCTGGACTCTGCCATCCCACGCCCCACTGTGCTCTGTTCCACCTGTACTCTCTCCCGCCTGTCAGAATCTGCTCTGGGTCCATGTCAGCTGTCCCCCTTCCCAGCTCCTGAGATCCTTTTCTAGCTGGAGTTGATGGTAGCAGCTTACTGCACCCCAAAGTCTCCATAGCCCCTCATAGATTGTCGAGTTCTGGATAAAACACTAAAGAACTCTTCATTCTGTTCATTCTGTTCTTCCTTGTGTCTGTGTGTCCATGGACTCTTCATCAGCTATGGATAGTGGTTGTCCTTCTCTTTCCCCTGCGTGTGTGTGTGTGTGTGTGTGTGTGTGTGTGTGTGTGTTTACTAGAAACCGAACCTGTGGTCCTGAAGATACTCTAACGCTGGGATATAGCCCCATTCTTATTTCTAAGTTTTTGAACTCAAATGTTTTCTAATTCAAGAATGCCAAAAAGGCCTACCTCCTTCTTTTAGTTTCATGTCTCCTTCTACAGCATAGAGCTCTAGAGACTGCTACAGTCTGCTTAGAACTTCTATGCCCTGCTCACCTCAAAAGCTGTGGCATAGCGATGTGTGAAACTAAGCCAACTATTCTTCACAATGCTTTCCTGTTTTTACTGTATTCTTTCACTGTTTTATAAATGTATTTGTTGATACAACCCTCATTTACTTGTATCATAAGAAGTTGGCCTCAATCTCCCTATGTAGGCTCGATGAACTTCCAATTCTCCTGTGTCCATCTCCTGAGCACTCCAATTACAACTGTGACCAGCACACTCAGTTTCCTATGGTGCTAGGCTAGCACTCAAATGACTGAGTTATATCCCCAAAACAATAGCATATTTTATATGAAAAGTATGTATGCCTCATTATAACATAGCATGTCATATATATGCCGTGTATGCTGATTTTTCCATTCCAGATAGATGTTGGCTCTCATAATCAAGTATCTCTTTTATCTGCACATTTTACACTGGTTTTGGTTTTCTTTATGATGTCACAAATGGAAACCAGGGCATCAGAAACACACAAAGTAGGTGCTGTTCCACTGAGCTGCCACCCCAGACCTGCCTGCCCTTCTAATTCGTCCATCTTTCTTTCCTCGTATCTCTAGCTAGTCTTCCGCTTATTTCTCGCCACCCTCCTCCTCTTCCTACCACTCTTTCCCCGCAATACCCTTCTCCTGTCCTTATTGACTGTATATTTGGTCTTGGTTTTCCAACAACAGCAACAAAATCTCCCGTCTAATTAACCCTTGAATTGCCCAAGACTTGTTTACCTGACAACTTGTTGAAACTCTAATCCACTATTGCAACTTCCCCTCCTCAGTAACATTTTGCTGACTCTTGCAAACTGACACACACCGTGTACAGAAGTTAACAAGGACCTCCTGCCTCAAGAGCCCGAGATCTTCGCAGTTCCCATTCTCCTTGACTTTTTTCCAACCCAAGGCCATTAAACATTTCTGCTTTGCCTAGCTTCTCCTCACTCTGCTTCCTTTCCTGCATCAGCCCCTCCCTTCCTCTCTCTCTCTCTCATATCACTGCCTTTGTATCCTTGCACCAAAATAAAAAGAAATGCATTCAGCACATTTTGCCTTCCTTCCTTTATGTACTTCCTTTCTGACACAGAACTTCACACAGCCCAGCTAGCCCCCCACGATCTGGAGCAATGGTCATGTACAATTACAACTGTGCTCTTCTGTTTTCTTAAACCGTGTCATTTTACATTTAATATTTCCTTCAACTCTGAATAATAATACTCTTGGCACAGGTTCCTATTTGTTATTTGTCTTTGTTAGAGTTTCTGGCGAAGCTAGTTTCCTAACTCATCATGTTGGAGACACAAGTGTGCGTGTGTGTGTGTGTGTGTGTGTGTGTGCGTGTACATTCACCCATGCAAGCATATATGGAAATCAAGTGTCAACATACTTATTTTTCAAGATAGAGTCTCTCACGATAGCTGTAGTTCTCCCTTTTGGCTAGACTGGATGGTCTACCAGCCCAGGAATCTACTGACACTTCCCTAGGACTAGTGTTACAGGTCTTTGTTACTGTGTCTAGCATTTACAGAAAGTACGGGGACTCTGAACTTAGGGCCTCATCTTTGCACAGAAAGCATTTTACCTACTGAGTCATCTCCTCAGCTCAGGAGCTTTCTTTTTGTACTCTTATAAAGTTCAGAAGACTTTTAAAGATAAGAAAGCAGCTCCGTATTACTTATCTTCTACTGTCAATTGCATTTTACATTATTCATTGCATGTACTTTTTAAATGATGAAAGAATATCATAATTTTACAATTCTGTTTCCTATAAATTATACAAAAGTATGCTAATGTTTTGTCCTTTGTTACAGGTGGTACTGGGAGTGAACAGTGAATTTATCGTTGAGGTAATGTATGAATGTACTTAAATGAAAAGAAAATTGGATGTTGAGATGCACTATGTATTAAAATATTAGCAACTATAGTTATCTTGACAAAAGGTAGAAGATAGAACCTGCGTTGACCTGAAATAACAGTAGGAAGGCCTGGATCCCGATGTCTATGCTTACAAGACATGGTTCCCAGAGCTTGAGGTCATTGCAGCTCTACTCATCCAACTATGCTAGCAGCTTATTTGCAGATTTCTCAACCTACATCAAAGCAAGCGAAGCAGAGAAGCCCTTGAAGAAGGAAGAGGAATGTCAGTGAGAAGGTACCACTGATTCCCTGTAAATGAAAGAAAGTTGCAAAGTTAAAAATTCCTAAATCGCAGCTCAACAGACTGGCAGAGAACCTACTTCCATTCAGAGTGGGGCGGAAGTCAGCCTAAGGATCTGTATCTCCTGAACCCATCACCATCAGGAAATCTTCACCGGGATTATCTCAAGTCACTGAAGAAAGTAGTCATGTCTAAAGTCCTTTAGCAAATAATAAATACATGGAACATTCCAGACAATGGGATTAAAATGGGGGAAGCAAAAACTCGTTTGTTCTTGAAATGATAAACTCCAGTCTTGTGGGCATCTGCTTTCTCCAAGAGCAGCATTCAAAGCCTTAAATAAACATGATCATGTATGATCCAATACATGAGACATTGAGACTTAGAGAAATAAATACACATTTTATGCCTTTATACATGCATATATGTGTGTTTATGACTGACATAGAATTGTTAGCCTCTTTGGTATTGTCAAATTCGTGATGAATCTATGGACAACAGCAACATAAATTCATGAAAGGACAAACATCCATCAAGATACAGCCAAAATATTCTTCAGGAAATGACAGAGCTGAGCACAGGATGTCACCAGAGCTGTGAATGCAGTTTAGAAACTTTCTAATGTACAATATACACACAGATCTCAACTACAGCAAACTGCTTATCATCAGAAGAGAAGAATCCCTTCCTTTGTTTTGTATGGAACACATTCACATGGAGCAGTGACAGGGATGGGACAAACCCAGTCAGAGATCAAGGAAGGGCAGAGCGGGCAAAGTCTTTATCTAGGGAGGAAGATGCACTGGAGAAGAGGTATACCACATGGAACAGCACAGCTGCAGAGCACCAAGCACAGCTAAGGAGACCTGTTCCCATAGGATCTTCTAGAAACATGAGGCCTTTCTGTACCTAGCACCGGCAGGGGTGGGAAGGTTTATGTTCAGAAATATCCATGAGAGAATCGGTTCCTTTGATCCTCAATTTAGTATTTCCCCTGGACACATCTCACAATGTCAATAAGTTGTCTAAGCACAAGGTACCCAAACACTATGAGAAACATCCATCGCTTTTGCCTTAGGTAAAAGAATTAGACGTTGAGAATGGCACCGCAACCTGGCAGACCGTCAGAAGACAAAAGCGGGAGTGGATCAAGTTCGCTGCTGCCTGTCGGGAGGGAGAGGACAACTCCAAGAGGAATCCGATTGCCAGAGTGAGTGATGGAGCAAGCAGAGGGAGCCAGAGCTTGTAAAGGAAGTGTGGCTCTGCTTCTTCCTTGGGGAATTGTTGGCTGCATTGGTGCATGAGGGTGGAGGAAGGAGAAGCTGGAAACAGGGCTCAGACAGCTTTGGATAGGAGACAGCTCTTGTGGAGACAGCTTCAGTGAATCTGCTCAACTTTATTCCAGAGTATAAGGAATATAGGTTTGGGAATCCTTGGGATAAACCCTCATTTGCATTAAGTGGCAAGCTCCTGATGTAAGACTTTGTATGTGGCAGCAGGGTCCTATAGCAAAGCTCCTAGCACAAGTCTTAGTTACATGAACACAGCAGGGGAGGCTTCTAGCAGGAAACTGTGCCAAGGGTCACCCTAGAGATAAATCAGGCGTCCAGGCTTAGAGACAGCTTTCAGATAAGGTCAATTCTCCCTGCCCTGGGATATTTTCCAGATAAGGGCAGGTAGAGAGCAGGAAGTTTCACCAAGGATCTGGAGGGGGGAGTCCCCATGTCCCCAAGCTTTGAACAAAGCTGCCAGGCCATCAACTCCAATCACTGACCAGCCAGAGAGGCCTCCTAACACGGAAGCATTTGTAGTTGGAAAGCTCTGGAATATTTCAAGGATTTGCAGTTTCTGCTGCCCAAAGAGGTTTAAAGGAATGGCTTTCTGTCATTGACTTATGTTGCTCAGACATTATTTTTTTAATGTGTGTGGAATGTGGAATGTGTGCAGATGCACTCATGTGTATGGGCACACATGCATATGTGTGAATGGGTTTATGAAGACCATTAGATGACCTCAGCTGTGTTCCTCAGTAATGTTCAGCTTGTTCTCAATGACCTGGAGCTCACCAATTAGGTCAGGTAGCCAGTGAGCCTCGGAAATCTACCTGTCTCCAGTTGCTGTGCACCAGACTTACAAATACATGCCACTATGCCCAAACTTCTTTAATGTGAATTCTGGGGATCAAATGCTAGTCCTCATGCTTAACAGGTAAGCACTTTACTGACTGGGACAAATTCCCAACCCAGAACATTCTTAACAATCCCACGATGGGGACTGATACACAACAGAAGGTCCGTGGTAAGTCAGTCTGAAAGATAGACGTGGACCTCCACCATGAGTGGACAGATTCCATCTACTGAGTTCTGATCATTGTTCCCTCTATATGTCACTGGTTTATCACAGTGGGAGACCTACTGCAAATGTCAAGGGTTTTTCATACTGGTTAGTTTTAGAAGTAAAAAAGGCAAATTTGATGCAAATCAAATCTCTACGTCCTAACACTAAGAGTCTTTTTACAAAGAAATTTTAATTACGTTTGTGTGTGTGTATGTGTATGTGAAAGAGAGAGAAAAAGAGAGAGAAATTGACTATGTGTGTGTGAGAGAGAGTATGTGTGTTTGAAAAGTGTATTCATGAGAGAAAGTGTAGATGAGTATGTGTGAGAGAGAGTAGGTGTGTGTTTGGGGAAGTGTGTGAGGGGGAGAGAGAGAGAGAGAGAGAGAGAGAGAGAGAGAGAGAGAGAGAGAGAGAGAGAGAGAGAGAGCGAGCCAAATGACAACTTGTGGGAGTCTCTCTTTCCGCCAGGTGACATTGCGATCAAACTCAGCTCATCAGGCTTGGTAGCAAGCGCATTTACACAGAGAGCCCTAGCACTAGCCTTGAAAACTCAAGAGTCCCAACAGGCCTTCCCAAGCAAGGGCTGGCCGTAAGGAGGAAACACTGTAGGAAGAATGTAGGCTTTCTCAGTCCATGAAAGCTGGAGACCTCTTACTTCTGGGTGTCTTGACCCTGGACCTTCACCGAATTCAAGGAGGATGTCCACCAAATCCCTTCTTTACAACATTAGAGAGCAGAGCAAGTGCCTGCAAGGGTACTGTACTGTGTTCAAAAGACAGGCATTTTCTCACTGAAGTCCGGAGCTGAGGAAAACTTTCCTGATACTGCTCCCATTTGATTCATTGCTAGTTACAGAGCTGTTATGTAACTCATATTAAAAATTCAGCTCTCTTTGCTTTGGGGGAATTCCTAGGTTTCCTCCTATTAAGCAAGATCTTTAGAGTTAAATTAACCAAAGATGTATTCCCAGTAGACTTGAGTCATAGTGTTTAGGCAACAAATCGTAGAATTTTAACATATATTCTCATCTGCAGTATACAGGTAAGATTCCAAAACATAAACAGTCTAAATTTATAATCAATAGAAATTAAACTATTAAAGCAGAATCCATATGGCATATTATTAGCTATGCTATTCTATTGGCATAAAAGTGACACAGTAGATTTATATATATGATATTTTGTTGCATCCAAACACCACATTTTTTCTCCCAATGTTCCCCATTTATATATCATTCTAAGTCTCAAACTGAAACATAACCAGAGTAATAATAATATAAACTACTTTTTAAAAATTATCAAAAAGATGCTGGGGATGTTGGTCACTTGGTAGAGTACCTGCCCAGCATACATAAATTCTTGGGCTCCATTCCCAGAACCACATAAAAGTAGACATAGTAATGCCTCATGCCTGTGATTTCAGCTCTGGACGGAGTGGAGGCAGAAGCATCAGAATTCAAGGTCATCCTCAACAAGACTGAGGCTCACCTAGGCTATATGAGACCCTGTTTCAAATGTAAAAGCAAAGCAGGAGAAGCAGGCTGGAGAGATGATTCGGTGGTTACTGGTGTGTATTGCTCTTGCAGAGGACTTGGATTCAATTCTCAGGACCCGTTTCTAGTGGCTTGCACTTACCTCTAATTCCCGCTCCAAAAAGTTCTGATGCATATGGCTTCCATGGGCATCTGCACTTGTACACACACACGTGCACATGCACGCACACACACACACACACACACACGTGCACACATACACACACTTATTTAAAAAATAAAACAAACCAACTAGAGATTTGCTTACTTTTGTCAGACTCTCTGTGCAAGCAAAATTAGATCATTGACAATAAGCATCAACTATGTGTGTACTTTACGCACATCGTCATCAGACAGGAATTGTACACAAGCACACACACACACACACACACACACACTTGTATAATTCTGTAATGAGCCTATGAGCTAATGTCATCATGCTCCCATAGTATAGAGCTTGGAGAAGATTAGTTATGATGATCCATCTCAAACTTCACTGCACCCAAATTAGATCCCAAGCACCGCCATTTCTCTTCTAGATTAGATCAGACTGTGAAGTGAACCAGAGGATAACATACCGAATCTCCGGAGCAGGGATTGATCGACCGCCTTATGGAGTGTTCACCATCAACCCTCGGACTGGGGAAATTAACATTACCTCAGTGGTGGACAGAGAGATAACCCCACTGTTCCTGGTGAGTCCCAGAAGCTTTTATTTGTTTGTACTCTTTTTTCTCCTTTTTTAAAAAAAGAAAGTAAATTAAGTTGGTGGATAAAAAGAAAATAGAATGAAACAAGTGAAGGACTTGAAGGAATGAGAAATCCAAAAGCCAAACTGGTGTACCATGTATTACACCTGCTTATGAACCAGTGATATTTCAAATGCTAGGCTCCAGTATACTCTGAATTTGGGGGAAAATGTCATTTCTTGGCACATTTATTGATGTGTTTGCAAGTATGTTGCTTAATTTGCCTTGGTGGAAAAGGACAGTTTTTCTCTGACCTTGCACAGATCCACTGTCGTGCCCTGAACTCACGAGGGGAAGACTTAGAGAGGCCTCTGGAGCTCAGAGTCAAAGTCATGGATGTGAACGATAACCCGCCGGTCTTCACTCAGAATGTGTACACAGCCAACATTGAAGAAAACAGCGACGCCAGTGAGTGGAGCGCCACCTCTTTACTGCATTGCATCTGTTCACTTCCTCTACGCAAGGGCTTTGAAAGACGGAAATGCCAGCTTACTCACAAATCAGGAAAAGCCAACCCCAAACATTCTAACACAACTCAAATGCAAACAGATATGGTTAAAATGCTAGGTATCCTCTTATTCGTAGATGATTCTTACACAAGCAGTTGAGCCAGTGCTCAGTGTCATTCTCAGAAATGAGTGAACTGACTGAATCTGAATGAGAAAAGCTGAAGAAATGTAAAACCACAAGAGACTCCATTCTGATCTATACCTGGATCGGGCACAGATGAACCACACTAGAGAGTCAGGGTGTGGGTGCTGTCTCCATCAGAGCCACGGCAGAGAGTATTTATATCTTCAGGCAGCAAGTGACATTCTGCTCTCTCTCTCTCTCTCTCTCTCTCTCTCTCTCTCTCTCTCTCTCTCTCCCTCCCTCCTTCTCTCTCTCTCTCTCCCTCCCTCCCTACCTCCCTGCCTCACTCTTCCTCTTCCTCCCTTTCTGCCTTTTCTCCCATGTCTTTTCATCCTGTGTAATTCCAAGTCTAGTGTCTCCCCTAGCTTTCTTTGTCTTACTTTTTTCTTTTCTTCTTATTCTTATACTTTTCTGATGTTGCTACTTTACTCTCTCTGCTCCCACGCTACCTACTTCCACTTCTTCCCAACCCTCTAATATTCCTTAACCTTTCAATTCTGCACCTGACATTATACCTCAAAATGCATTCCAGAGGATATATTAGCTAGCTGGGGAGAAAGGCAGAGAAACACAAGTGTTTGGAACATACACAGTAGGAAGGTTTTGAAAGGCAGAAAGATTTCACTAAGGGGCACAAGAGGGGGCAAGAGGAACTCTGGCTTTAGCTTCCTTATTAACTTCCTCAGAGCAGCCTTCGTAAAGGAAGAGGAGAAAATCACAACCAGTCCAGTGTTACTACCACCTCCTCCCCCTATGAGCACAGCTTCTAAACAAAAACCTACAAGACCAGACACACCTTCGTAAACTCTGAAGTCCTGGTGCCCCTCCTTTTCCTGTTCAAAGGCATCAAGACTTTCTACCAGACCTTCACTTTGAGGTCTGGGAGGCAAACTATCTGCCAATCCTGGAAAAAATCAATCCTGTGGATGGATGATGACAGTGGGAATTGGCCACGAGGCCCATTCATTCTCTACATGAATAATTAAGAACTTCTTATATTTTCTCTGATCAATTATTCATTTTCATAACTGTATAACTTTTATTTTGATAAATTATCTTCTAGTGCAAACAGTCATAATTTTGTTACAAGTGACAGTTAACACTATACATATTTGCTAGGTGCCATGTTATACACCTTTGCTCCCAGCACTCAAGAAGCAAAGGTAGGCAGATCTATGAGTTCGAGGTCAGGCTGGTCTATATAATGAGTTCCAGGTTCTGTATAGAGACCCTGTTTAAAAAAAAAAATTCACACATATAGGTAATAAATGGTTACAATATTGAATTTAACTAAGTCATCAACTTTTTAATTAAACAATATAAAATAATTTCATAAGGTCATGGTAAAATCAAATCTGATAAAATCACTTCCTTTGGCTTTATGATAGTCTGCTGAACCTTTTCATATATTAAAGGCCACTAGTTTGCTACTCACTTAGCATTAATATAAAAAAAAAAGAATTAACAGTCAAGAGTTTCATATGTGAACTATTGCTATTTCTGTAACTACCGGTGTGGGTGATGGGACTCCCTGGTGTAAACTACAGTAACACACTCTCCAGGAATACTTAGGGAAAGACCTACCCCTCTTCTTATACCTAATGACTTGATGGATTAGATTTCCAACCATTCTCCACCTTCACCCTTACTCGCAGATGCACTAGTGGTAAAGCTAAGTGCCACAGATGCAGATGAAGACAATCACTTGAATTCTAAAATCGCCTACAAGATCATCTCCCAGGAGCCTGCTGGTGCACCCATGTTCATGGTGAACAGGTACACCGGAGAAGTCCGCACGATGTCCAATTTCCTTGACAGAGAGGTAAAGCCTTCTATGACGGACTGATAACAGAGGGTCTGGTTTTGAATAAGCATAGATAAAATGATTTGTGCATAACCTTAGTCCACTGCACAGAAGGGATTGAGCCAATTTTAATAAAAACTAAATGATCACTGATAAATATTTCATTTTATGCATCTATTAAAAAACAAATAATGGCATTGGATTGTGTTGAACTCACAGTACCTAAGCCTTATGACTCTCTTTCATTCTGATTAAGCAACACAGTATGTACAATCTGCTCGTAAGGGGCTCAGATCGGGACGGAGCCACAGATGGGCTGTCCTCCGAGTGTGACTGCAGAATCAAGATTTTGGATGTCAATGATAATTTCCCCATCTTAGAGAAAACTTCAGTAAGTCATTATTTTAATGATCTTTTTCTCTTGACAGCAGTTTGTCTTCATGTTTATTCAGAAGCCTGGCTGCTACAATGTAGAGACCCGGCTTTATTACACAAACCTTAGCATTTCTACATATTTATCTTCTTCATTTTATTTGCTTTTTTGTGTGTGTACATGCATGTGTGCTTTGTGTCAGCACACAGGTGCCACGGTGCACACGTGAGGGTCAGAGAACAGCTTTCAGGAGTAGGTTCTCTCTTCTCCCATTTAGATGACAAAGTTCAAACTTAGATAGTCTTGGCAGCAAGGGGCTCCACCACTGAGCTACCTTTCCTGCCTCTGTATAGTTATTCTGACTCAGTCTTCCAAGCCAGTCTCCTGTATAAAAACAGTATTCTTCACATGCTGTAGTCACAGAAATGTGGGAAATTTGTTGATCTAATGAAACAATAACAGTATGTTTGTATAGGTCTTATAACTTGATGAATTAACTAGAGTCCCAAACATCCTCTATTCCCATTCTCATCTTTATCATAAAGTATCACAAAATCAGAACTAGAAAGGTAGTTCAGTTGGCCAAATGATTGCCTAGCATGCATAAAGCCCTGGGTTTGATCCCTAAACACTACATAGTGTGCATGTGGTGGGGGCGTACCTGTAAGCCCAGCCATCAATAGCGTGTGTGTGTGTGTGTGTGTGTGTGTGTGTGTGTGTGGTGGGGCGTACCTGTCATCCCAGCCATCAATAGCGTGCGTGTGGTGGGGCATACCTGTCATCCAAGCCATCAATAGTGTGTGTGTGGTGGGACGTACCTGTCATCCCAGCCATCAATAGTGTGTGTGTGGTGGGGCATACCTGTAATCCCAGCCATCAATAGTGTGCGTGTGGTGGGGCATACCTGTAATCCCAGCCATCAATAGTAGTGCGTGTGGTGGGGCATACCTGTAATCCCAGCCATCAATAGGCAAAAGCTAGAGGCTCACATGTTGAAGGTCATTCTCAGCTACAGAAAAAATTCAAGACTAGCCTGGGCTATGTGAGTCTTTGACAAAAGTAAATAAATAAATTGCAAGATCCAAATATCAAGGCCAGGAATGGCTTGCCACCTGCTTTAGTAAAACTAGATTTTCTTGTTCATTCCTCCCCATGTTGCCGTCACTACTTTGTGCTGAACAGTGAAGGAATAAGAATGCCACTGTAGAGTTTCTGACCCACAAAGTCCAAGATGTTTGCTATTTGGCCCCTAGCAGATTTTTAAAGATATACAATTACTTATTTAAGAGAGGGAAGTAAGTCAAAAATAAATAGGTAAAAAATGAAGTGTCAGTGAGATATTGACTTCACATGTAGCATTTGTGAATGAATTTTATTATCTTATGGTCATGTCATTCTTATATTTGCTATTGAACAGATGCCACTTAAAATGTTACAAAAAAATCACTGGCATGGTATTTTAAAAGATAGTCCTATGATTGTAAATCTCTTTATTCCCATAACAATTCATACCATAGACTTGACCCCTTTATTCCAGTACTCAGCAAGTATTGAAGAAAATTGTTTGAGCTCAGAACTGATACGGTTACAAGCAATTGATCTTGATGAAGAAGGCACTGATAACTGGTTGGCAAAATACTCAATCCTCTCTGGCAATGATGGGAACTGGTTTGAAATCCAAACAGACCCACGAACCAATGAAGGCATTTTGAAAGTGGTCAAGGTAAGCATAGGATTCCTGCGGTTTCCTTCCAAAGAAGCTCGAAGTGATTCTTAGACCAATCATGCTTTCAAAAAGTTCAGAATCTGAATGCTGTTCATATCCACGAGTTTCCTGACTGTGATGGAGACAGCTTCCAGGCTAGCAACACAATATTTATTAGTAAGAAAAATAAAGCTACCTTGTTCTCATAGTACTCAGTGACAGTGAGAAAATAAGAAGTAAACAGCATGTCCATTTGGAAGGAAAGTGACACTTGGATGGGATGTAAGGCCCAGTCGGGGTGGGATAAATATGAGGTGCTGATGAGAGACGAAAAGGTGAGGTTCTTCTCAACTAGTTTGATCTAAAAAGGTTTCACACAGTGAGCAAGGCACTGGGGGTTCTCTCAGTGGGATTTCTATGCTATAATGGAAATAGCAAACACTAGTCTTCATTAAGCATTACAATATTCTAGATATAATGATATAATCTAACCCACACCACTCTGGGCAGAAAATTTGTGATTTCTTTTTATAAAAATTGAAAGAAAATCAAAGATCAAATTATCTTGTTTCTCCTGGGTGGCAAATGAATAGGGCAGAATCTAAACAGATCTGTAGGATCCCAGCCTGGAGACGGTAAACCAGGATTTAAGAAAGAGTCCAAGCTATTTACTTTAGCTTCTAGAACAGTCTTCACAAATACTGCCCACACCCTGCTTCTACAACGGCTTCTTCTCTTGTAAACTTTCATGTTCCCACATCAGTCAGTCTGGATCAAAAGACTGCGTTCACCTTTCATGCAGAAAACTCGCTCAAAGGTGCCTTTTCTCAGGGTGTGGCATTTACTGATTTCAGTGTGCCTAATAAAGGAGCCATCTGGTCTACCAGACCCAGTGTATCTGGTAAGTTATAGCATCAGGCTGATTGTAATAGCATGATGTTTTTAGAATTGTTTGCATCATCTAAACTCATAACCATATGTTTGCTTAGATCATGCATAGTGTCTCCTCTATTCTGTCATTGCTACTTTAAAGAGAGTCTCAGATGTGAATTCTACAAAGGCGGTTTGGGACCTAATTACTCAGTCAGTAGTTGTGGGTGAATTTTGATCCATTCCAGATTTACTTTTTAAATTTTATAAAAAGTGTCATTTTTCATTTTAAGATATTTTTATGTAAAAAGTTGAAAACTTCAAACTATAATCTCAATTTTAAATCACAGACTTAAGGGTGGAGAATCACTCAGTGGTAGCACACCCATCTAGCATGTACAAGGCCCTGGGTTCTATTCCCAGCATCACAGAGAACAAAAAGGGTGGAGAATCAGCTCAGTGGTAGCACACCCATCTAGCATGTTCAAGGCCCTGGGTTCTATTCCCAGCATCACAGAGAACAAAAAGAAACAAATAACAAATGACCCTATATACTTAACTGACCTACACATGTGCAAAAGTCTTAAGCGATCACATGCATAAAACACACTGTGTAACTAAGATTATTTCAATGTAAAGGTCAGACTTGCATAGTCACAGGACTTTGTTCTAGTCTATAGCTTCTTCATCATGTTTCTTATTCTAGCTTAAGGGAGCACTGGGCTAGGGAGATGGCACAGCTGGTAAAGCACTTGCCACTAAAACATGAGGACCAGAGTTCAAATCCTCAGAACTCACAAAAGAGTCATTTGGGCATGGATGACCACCTGTATCCAAACCACAGGACACAGAGACTGGGGGTTCTCAAACAAGCTGGTTAGCCAGACTAGCCAAAGTTTCAAGCTCAGAGAGAAACCCTGCCTCAGTATATAAGGTGGATAGCAACGGAGGAAAACATCCAATATCACCTCAGGCCTCCACACGCACCATACATGTGTACCTACACCACCCACGAAAATAACACTTAAACACATCTATGTACACGATACATACTTCCTCCTCAGATAGAGAAAGCCCTTTGCTAGTTCAAAACTGTTTGTTTCTGTCCATTATTTCAGATGCTGGATTATGAAGAACTACCTAATATTTACCTCAGCATTGGAGTTAGAAACAAAGCTGAATTTCACCACTCAGTGGCGTCTCAGTTCCAAATGCACTCCACCCCTGTGAGAATCCAGGTTCTCAATGTGCGCGAAGGACCCACCTTTCGCCCGAGTTCCATGACGTTTAGTCTACGAGAAGGAACACGGGGAGACTCCTTAATGAACTATGTACTTGGCACATACACAGCCATAGATACGGACACAGGGAACACTGCAACAAACGTCAGGTATGACAAGTATTTTCCTCCCGCTTGTGTGGCCATTGTTCATTCATGTGGAGTGTGGTAGAGAATTTGTGTAGCACTCGGGGATGGAGGGTTTTCTTTTGTTGCTTGTTTTAGGGGACTATGACAGCATTTGGCATTTTATTGGGAACTGAAGAACATGTTAGTGGCAATGGAGCTCCAGCTGGTGATAGCATAAGTGTGTCTGGGGAGTGACTGCAACATTAGAGCGCTTCCAGTGTTGCCAGGAGAGTCTCTTTGATCCTTTGAGATCGGCTGTGCTACCCGGAACTAAGCCTGTTTAGGTCATATTGTAGGCAGTAACACACCATAAAGAGTGAGTCACCACCGCCTGCTCCCAGAGAACCTGGGGCTATCTTTGAGATGAGTTTCAACTCTCTGCTTGATCTTAAAAAAAAAAAAAAAAAAAGAGTGGAAGAAACCGGAACACACGTGTGAACCTAAAGAGTCAGAGCAGATTGGGGCACTGGGCACAGAGACTACACACAGTGCAAGAGATCCGAGAAATCACTAGAAATGGGTCTTCTCCTCCCCCTCCCATCTCTAGCTGCTCATCTTTCTCCTCGGCACTTTTAGAGTGGACAAATACCAATTTAGCAATCTAATTGACTTTGCGGCAAACTTCTGAAGTTTGCTCGCACGGGGAAGTGGCAGAGATCAGATGAAGGAAGTGAAGGTGTGTGATCTCTGCTGCCAGAGATCCAAATGTTCTTCGTCTCAGCTCAAGTCCTGTGGATTCGTCTCCAGATAGAGAGGTGGATAAGGGTGACCACAAGCCTCTGAGCAGACAGACAATCTGAAACCAGCCTACCCCAAGCCCACAGTCAGCAAGCAGAGTCTGCCATGCCTGAAAAGAAATATTTGTTTTTCAAACTAGAGAAAGTATATTTGCTATAACTCAGTATCATTAATTAATAAATTGGCTTGAGATATGCCCATACATTTTACTGTATAACCAAAAATCTAGAAGAAAAATGAAGTTTTGTTGTCAACCTAACACAATATATTTAATACTGGATTCTCAGTGGAATAGATACACACACACACACACACATACACACACACACACACACTCACACACAAGCTCACAATTTGTAAGCTAAGAAAATGATGAATCAAACAAACACAATGTGGGTCCATTGCATTGCAGGTCTCATGTGATTTAGAAATGCTAACTTTCACGGAAGTGTAACAATGAACTTGTTTGTTTAAAAACAGGTATATCATAGGGCATGATGCAGGCAGCTGGTTAAAAGTTGATTCAAGGACTGGTGAAGTACAGTTTTCCAGGGAATTTGATGCAAAGTCAAAATATATTACTGATGGGATATATGCAGCAGAAATCCTGGCTATAGATGGTAAGGAGTTTTTCAATATTTTAATATGATTCATACTATTATATGGACTATTATGAATACAGCTATCCTAATGTTGAGCCAAAATCTGTTCTGTGAATCAAAAACTATTACTTTCTGGTATATTAAAGCTAACAGAAAATTTTAGACATGTTAGATTAAGAGCTAAACTTATCAAATCTAAAAAATAGAGAGAATTCATTTACACTTGTACCCATAATTTATATTTAAGCCATAATTTATCTCACTTAGTCCCAAAAGAGAGTCATATGTGGTCTATAATATAATGCATAAAAGCCGGATATGTATAAAGTAAAAGTTGGCTTCTATTTATGACCACATAGCTTGAGTATGGCTAATGTCACTAAGTGGAGTATGCTAGGAATGTTTCCTTCACAGTCAGGATTACAAGCTGTGCCAAAGTTCATCACAGGGTCACCTTGGTGGGAGGCAGTGTGCCTGAGAGAATACTTACTTCAGAGTCACCAGAATTGAGCCTTGATGAGAAACCAACCTGTTACTTAAAAAAAAAATTATACTGTGCACTGTAAGATGCTCTTGGCAAAAAAAAATGATTATATATTATATTATACCATCTTTATGCAAAGGCTGCATGGAATTAGTTTGTGATTTGGGCACTTCTCTCATGGGAAAATCTATGACATGTTCCTTTTGGTGACTCACAACAGGGATTTGTTATTTGTCGACAATCAATGATTTTCGAGAACAGTGCCTAGGAAGCTAGATGCCACAGAGAAAACAGAGAAGTCAGTAGGAAGGAAGCCAGGTAAACGTCCCGATGAAGGCCTAAGTGAAGTCAGAGGTGGTAGGAGAGTGAGCAGCTGCATTGGCCTTCACGGTGTCCAGAGGGAAAGGTGGTTGAGTAAAGGCAAGACTCAAAACCCCAAAGCATGATAAGGTCTAAGAAATGAGCCACACATTTTAGAATGTCTCTTGACATTCAGGTCTGGTACATACCTAACATCGTCTTGCTTATTTAAGTCAACATTCTGGAAGGGTTTTGTTGTTGTTGTTTCGAAACAGAATCTAACCATGTCGATCACACCTTGGTCATGTATGAAAATCTACAATAAGTGGAATAAAAAGATAATTACACCACAAGAATGAAGAGAAAACATGCCAGCAAAATGTGCCAGAAGCTTGGCGTTTCTCACCTAAGCACAGGATCCATGTAGGCACAGAGCCTCCTTTTCCTGTGGTTTGCTTTTAATCAGGACATAGACAGCAAGGGAGGAGACAGAAGCACTGGAGGGCAAGCTTTCAAAACAGCAGCTTCTGCTCTGGTGACAAATCACAAGGCCACAAGTCGGCTCCAGAGAATGGCAAATAGAGCCAACTGTGGAGAATATAACGTGCCTCTAATAAAAGACACTTTAGAAAGTCCTGCGATGATCATATTCACATGGATAAAGATAGGCTCTTGACCCATCATCACTTAAGTATACAAAAACATCTTTGGGGCAGGCAGTGAGTAAAGGTGCTTGCCACCAAGTCTGATGACCTGATTTCTATCACAGGCAAATAAATAAATACAACAGAATATTACCTTTAAAATAAGTGTACTAGCATATTATAAAATGATTTATCTGGTTAACCCAGAGAGGGTAATATCTAAATTTTCAGATGAGAAAATGACAGCTCCTTGCAGTGTAAAAACAATACTTTATTCACTAGAACACAGTTTAAAGTTGGACGTGGGCTGCACTCAGGCCCCAATTTTGGTCCTCTATTTTTTCTAATATGTTATACTGACCAATGCTTTATTTTAAGTAGATTAGAGAGGAAATTGATATTTTTTCCTAGAAATGTCATTACAGAGAAAAATAAACTAAAATTTTCACCAACAAAGAAAACAATAAAAATACACAATCATTCAACCCCTCCCCCTCCATATTTCTGAATACACACGCACAGAGTCAGTCAGACCCTGAGGAGGGAGACTGACCGCAGCTGTGGAGTCTGCCTTGTTAGGACAGGATGAGAGGTGCAAAGGATGAACGTTCTTTGAAGGACATGCCAGTTCCCATCTCCATCTTCAGAAGAGTGAACAGAGCATATGGAGACGAGAAACGCTGAAAGGATGCTGGAGGGGCCACAGTGACCGGAGAGACCCAAGCAGGCACAAACGTCCCTCCTCGCACGTCACTCGCACTGTTCATACTTCCTGTGGCATCATTGTGGGATGGGAAATGGAATCTCTCTCCGTCCCCCGACATCACTTACCCTAACTCCCATAATGCTCTCCTTTTCAGATGGCTCGGGGAGAACAGCTACGGGAACCATTTGCATTGAGGTTCCCGACGCCAATGATTACTGTCCAGTCATTTATGCTGAAAGAAGAAGTGTCTGCGTCGATTCTTCATCTGTCAGGATCTACGTCAGTGATCATTCTTTCGGGTCTCCCTTCACCTTTTGCGTAGTTGATGAGTCATCAGACACAGCTAACATATGGAATATCCGATCAATCAATGGTAAGTGGAATGAAAGTTGCTCCCCTTGAAGCCCCAGAGCAAAGCAATGACCAATTAACTAGTCAGGTAGTCAAACACAGATTTCTGTCTCTTTCTACGGCACAGTCACATTAAAAGAAAAATTAATTTATACCAGACATTTGGAGGGAAATTAGCCTGGAAAAAAGTCAAAATATTTCAATAGTGCAGTGATAATCCATAATGTGTAAACACCAGCTAATTAATCATCATCAAGTTGGCAGTAAATCAATGTTTGGTCACTTGAAATAAACAGATTATTTGACTAATTCAGCAACGGTCACAATTCCCTGCATTTACTAAATCCAGACACACAAATGTCTCTGAAATCCTCATGTCCTGTAGAAAATCACCTGCTTTCTTTCTCTTCACCAATGAAACTGTTGCTACAATGAGCTATGAGTTCATTTTTATTTATAAGGATAAAAGTTGAAATCCAACTTGCCAAACATTGCAGAAACGGTTGAGACATGTTATTAAGGTGAGATGCTCTGTGACAGTGCATGCTACAGTTGGTGACAAGGGTAACTGACACAAAGGGGACAGCTATGGGATTTGGCCCTGACCCATGTGCACAGCCTTCAGCTCTGGATTAGATACATAACTTGGAGAGAGGAGCTGAATCTGCTGTAGGTGTCAGAGGGTTGCTCCCAAGGAGTTTTAACATGTTTGCTGTGTCTTCCTTGTTCTTCAGAAACCTCTGCAATCCTTATGACTGAACAGACTCTATCTCCAGGAACGCACCAAATCCCCATCCTTGTGACCGACAGTCACAACAGAGCTTGTGAGCTGCCACAGACTGTTCTGCTAGATGCCTGCTTTTGCGATGACCACCAAGTGTGTTTGCACTCCAGCACCACAGGCATCTACAATGGGGACAGCATCTGGGTGACAGATGACACGTATGGGACTGTCACTGATGATGGGGTTGGACAATCGAATGTCAGACTTGGACCCGCAGGGATTGGCATGATTGTTCTGGGCCTCTTGCTGCTTCTCTGTAAGTACTATAAATAGTCTCTGTGGACACACAGGAACTAAGTTCATTTGGCCATTGCTTACTGGTATATGCAGCCATCTTGGGGCTGACAAAGGCTTGCACCTGTTTAATAATGATAGCCACAAAGACCAAGGGTTAGTGGCCTTCCTAAAGACTGGAAACATATGCAAATCATCAAGTATAATTTACAAACATATAAAATAAGTCCTATAACAGAAACCTCACCAAAATGCTTTAAAGCAGAAAAGCAAGAACAAGAAACTCAAAAGAGGGGAGTTGTGGAAAATTTTACAGAGGTGGACTTGAGCTGAGCCCCGAAAGTTGAGGATTTTTTCAGAACAGTGTTGCTTGGGAGTAAATCTAAAAGGCAATTGAGGACAAAGAAGCAGCCCAAGTTAACACAGAAGGGATGGAGGTGGAGCACAGTGAGATATGGCAAGTCACTAATAAGTAGGACCTTGGGTTCAGCCTTTAGCACCAAGAAAAGAGCAAACAATAGGTTGGTGGGGGAGACATTGAAGGCTTAGCACATAGAGGACAGAGGAGTAGAGAAGCTAAACAGTAGACTGAGGGCCAGCGTGGACGCGCTTGTGTAATACGCCTGGAGCATTAAGTGTTCCTCTGGTCACAGGCAATGAGGGAATCAATGTTTACTGAGCCCTCGGGTGAGCTGCTCCCCTTGATAGAGTAGAATCCTGGGAGAAGCAGGTCAAGAAGGCACAGAATCTACCCAAAGTCCCTGATCCGAGGAATGGCAAAGCTGCTGAGGCAAACTCTCAAAAGGAGGCTCGTTTTTCCCTCTGCTTTATTTCTTCAAAAGAGAATTCAGTTATGCATTTTGTTTTGCCCCTAAAGTATTCATACTTCATTGGAAATCCAACACTGGATTCTTAAGTCAACATGATTAAGCTCGTTAAATTGACATGTATCTGTGAATGAGCACAAACTAAAACATTTTCATTTGGAAATATAAGAAAATAACATCTGGTATTTGGACAGACTTTCGTAAAATGATCTATGAATTTGCAAGGTTACACAAAAATCTTGAATGATTTTCAAAATGCCTTTGGGAATGCCCCAAAAGTTGACTTTTGGTGTCTTAATTAACCTATGGTATCTTACCTGACCTATGGTATATTACCTGACCTAAGGCAACTTATCTGACCTGTGGCATCTTACCTGACCTAAAGCATCTTACCTGACCTGTGGCATTTTACCTGACCTATAGCATCTTACCCTACCTAAGGCATCTTACCTGACGTATGGAATCTTAGCAGTTGCAATAAACTACTCCAAATCAGTAGTTCTCAAACACACACACACACACACACACACACACACACACACACACACACAAGAATTACTGAGAGGTCTTTGCAGGGTTTCATGTCTGAGTCATAACCCAAGATGGGACCTAAGCATTGGCACCTTAGGCCCTCACTATCTAGGTTTTAAAATCCACTATCACCAACGTTTGTATCAGGTTACATACCCTGGGGAAAGGTCTAAACTCAAATTCCAAAATGCATTTTCTATTGGCTCTATAATATTCCTGAAGCTCCTAACGTTGAGATGTCACACGTGGGAATCTGCCATCAGTTGAGGGCCATCCATATGTGTATACTCAGTCAGGAGTTACATAGTACCTATGGACATACAGATTTTCATGCGTGCATATGGGAGACTCAGAGTCAGAGAACTGAGTCAGCAGTTGGTACAGAAAATCTGGACTCCAGGGAGAATTGGTTCTTCCTTCAAATCATTCAGTAAAGTCTGGATTACAGAGCCCCACCTGTCTCTTCCAGCTCTCAGGTTCCCTGTTGTCTGGTGCTTGTATCTATAAACATGGACAGTTGCATTTACACTGTTTCTCTGATGAGGGGGTGTCTGATATACTGTTGCCTTTATATTTACCTTGTTCCAATTATAATACCACCAAAAAAAAATGTGACTTCCTAACGGGGCAATTGAAATTAACTCTCGTCCCTTTCTTGGCCAGTGTCTCCTCTTTTACTGCTTATGTGTTGCTGCAAGCGAAGACAGCCAGAAGGCCTGGGGACCAGGTTTGCTCCTGTGCCCGAGGGAGGTGAAGGAGTGATGCAGTCCTGGAGAATAGAGGGAGCCCATCCTGAAGACAGGGTGAGTGCTTTCCACGGAAGTGCGGGGTTTCCGTGGGAATTCAGTCAGCCCTGACAATTCCATGCAAGGCAAAAACAAAGTCTCAGCTTTTAATAAAGAACATGAAACTTTTATTTTAAAATCTTTTTTCTTTCAGGATGTGTCAAATATATGCGTGCCCATGACAGCCTCTAATACCCAAGATCGCATTGATTCCTCTGGTCAGTTGACATCAATTCTGTTTACCTTTCTATGATTTACAAAATTATTCTATCAAACCAATCTCAAGTGAAAATACCTTACACATTATCATACATGTGAATCTCATTGCATGAGAATATATTCAGAGGGTAAATGACATATCTGAGGTGACCACTCAACTTTTCTATCTGAAGTTACAGATAAGCAACTCAAAATACTGCAACTTAACAGTTAGAGTCTGAAACCATAACTGTGATTTTCTTCCTAGTTCTGCCACCTACTAGTAAGAAGTCCCTAATAGACCCAGCCTCTCTGAACGTAGGTCCTTCTCCTTACGACGAAGGTTACATAACAACTAATACTATAATTGTAATTCTATATAGTAAGATTTCTTTAAAAAATCTTTATGCAGCGTTGATTTAAAGATCTCTTTAAAAACACATACATGTTATATAGAATATATACACATGCAGGTGATAGGTATGATGTGTGTGCATATGTATGCATTTTCCTGTGTGCTACAATGTATATGATTTGAATAGTGCCTGGAGAGGGGTGCAGGCTACTGCAATGATTATATATAATAAAAGTTCTTTAGAGAGAAGGGAAGAGAAGAGCAGCAGCATGTGTGTTCTTTGAACAACAAGCTGAAGAACGCGCTTTTAGTTCACATGAGCTGTCCCCACACCAGTGTCTTACTCGCTCCCTATGTCGGCAGTCCCACGCAGCTCAGGGTACTTGGAAGTACTTCACAGTTGGGAATGACTGAACCAAGCAAGGGTTGTCCATCTGTAGAGCAGACATGAGATTTTTCAGAGATGATTTCTTAGTATCCAAAGCCTGGTGCTTCCATGCAGAGAATATGCGCTGTCCCCAAGTGAGCCAGCTCTTCAGTGCGTGTGCAAATGAGGACTGGAGATTTGGCTGCTGGGAGCAGCCTAGTTCTTGCTTCAGGACATGGGTTGTGCCCTCTTTACTGTGCTAGGGCATAGAGATTGCTGCGCCTGCACAGACAAACCCAGCAGCTGGCTCTGCATTCTATGTCTTTAAATACCCAGGCCAAGGTTGTGTGCATGAGAATGAGCCATGTGCTATGCTGTCTCCTCCAGTATCACTTACACTTGTCAAGTCTGGAAATTCCGCAAGTGGTCACTCATTGCCTGTCCCTCTAGAACCACTTCTGTGCTCTGTTGGTGGTGGGGAAGAGATTGTAAGATAAGTCATCCAAGTAATTTGGGCATTGTCATGGAAATACCCTGTCTTTTCAGAAATCTACACCAATACTTATGCTGGTGGAGGAACAGTGGAAGGGGGTGTGTCAGGAGTGGAGCTCAATACAGGCATTGGGACAGCCGCAGGCCTGGTGGCTGGAGCAGCAACAGGGACCCTGAGGAAGAGAAGCTCAACCATAGGAACGCTTCGGGAATACCAAGACACTGGCATGAACATGGCCTTCCTGGACAGCTACTTCTCCGAGGTAAGCCTTACACACAGACAGTTTACACACAGACTTGGAAGGCATCACTTTAGGACTAAAAATACATTCAGCTGCTTTTTAACCCTATCCCAAACTTAAATTTAAAAAATTCCAATTCTTAAAAGACATAAAGCCAATTGGCAATAGTGTTTCACATTTAACTCTTATGAAGAGACTAACATCCCCCATCATCACTTGCTTCCCTTCCTTAATATCTTCCCTTCTGTTTTCTTCTGAGTTTGCCATTTTGTTGCCATCGCAACAATAGAGCAAAAGGATGCTGAGAAAGAAAATCAAAATTGCATTAATGTCCTCTAGGATGCCCTTCTTGTTCTCCAAGTGGATCCAATGAAAACAGAGAACAGACAGGGCAGGGCAGTGATACAGCTTAGTTGGTAGAGTATCTATCTGCCTAACACACACAAGGCCCTGGGTTCAAGTCCCATCACAAACCAGACTTGTGATGCACACCTGTAATCCTAACATTTAGGAGGTGGAGGCAAGAGATTCAGAAGTTTGAGGACACCCTCAGTAGTTCTAAGTCAGCCTGGGATAGAACCTACCTCAGAATAATGATAATAATAAGAATATAAAAATAATAGCAGTTGTTGTTATTACCATTATTTGTATTATAATTATGACAGGACTGGGAACAAAGGGATTAAAGCTCGATTATTCATTATCTCAACTTGGTGATAGATAAAAGCTAACAGATAAGAACCCAGGGTTCCTCTTCTCAGTCTAGGGCCCATATATTTGTACCAGAATGCCAAAGAAATGCTCCAAGTGACTATGTTGGTCTAATAAGGCACCGTAAGTAGTAAACAAGTTTGGGCTAGAGAACTATATCAACAGTTAAGAGAATTGACTGCTCTTCCAGAGGACCCGAGTTCAGTTCCTAGAACCCACATGGAGGCTCACAAGCATCCCTAATTCCAGTTCCAGGGTTTCTGACACCCTATTCTGACACTAGGCATACACACAGTACACAGATACACATGCAGGCAAAAAGCTCATAGACATAAAAAAAAGAAAAAAATTTAAAGGAGTAAATAATTTTTCCTATTGAGAAACTTTATTTTGTTTGATTAGCAATACATTTTTATTATCTCCATTAGACTAATGTATTCCTCAAATGCTAATACATAAATTTCTCCATTGCTCTTTGAAAGAAAAAGTCCGAGGATGCTGTGGTTTGAACTACACACAGCACCTATGCATCTGTGCACAAGACCAAGCTCTTCAACATTCCATCATGGACAGGGAGGTACCCCAAGGTCCCACCCGCACTTGAAGAGCTGTTGGCAGTTAATGGATGCCAGCAGAGGGGAAAATGGATGTTTTCCTCAGTTATGTACTCACTAGTGAGTAGTCCGCACTCCAGTAAATAGCACCGTCATTACCTGTGCTTGATGCAAGCAACTCCAACTCAGTAAACGAAAAAAAAGTTATGAAAGCAGCAAGGAGACTAGTTAGGAAGACAAGGGGTTCAGAGGCAGTGGGAGGGGGTAAGAGAGTAATGAGGGCAAACAATCATAATACTTGGTACACATGTATGAAATTATCAAAAATAAGCAAAATTTGGTAGTTAAATTCTATTATAAAATTCATATAAATTGTATTTAAATATACTGATTATTTATAATAGATCAATACTGCTAATCAATTTAGTCATTAAGTAGGCTCAACTTATATGCATCCAGAAATATTTTAGGTCATTCAGAAAGTCATAACTATATATTAAAGACCATCCTCTGCAGTCGCTAACGAATCATCCAGGCAAGTCCGGATCATCTGAGGGGTGATGACATACACTTACTTCCTCAGTGGGAGAATGAAGCTCCACAGTGAGGCTGCCTCAATAATAGTAATTTGAGAAATGCCACAGGGGCCATCACTCAAACCTGACATCATCTTTGAGTCACACAGAACTTCAAGAACATTCTGAGAAAGTCCAGCATTTAGAGAGATTTCTATCTCTGTACGTGTGTTTGCTCCAAATTCATCTACTGTCTCTCTTTACATAAATATCTGGAGACCAGAAAACTGAGGCAGCATGTAAGGGTGTTTGGTGACAGTCCTGACAACCTAAGTTCATTCCAGGATCTGCACGTCAGTAGGAAAGTCATCATCTGACCTCCATATGAGTTCTATGGCCACACACATGCATGCAAATAAATAAATAAATATATACATATAAAAAATTAAAAATAAATACTTTGAACATAATTAAACACATTTTATTTCTATGTCACCTCAGAAACAAAGAACTATAAATCCCAAAGATTTGTATATCATCTGATTCAAAGCACATCATTTATTAGTTTTCCAATTAGAGAGATTCACATATATTCCTCAAATTCTATGCTCCATTAACACAATGATCGCCATTCAAAAACACAATAATTTAGTAATACATCCAAGTATTGTTTTACTTCTCAATTTAGTCCACAGAACGTTTAGTTCAGAAGTCTCTGGAACATTGCCATTGTTCTTCATTGGTTGTTGTAAAGGAAAGAAATCTCTAGTTTTCTGTCTCTCCTCCCCTCTCAGAAAGCTTATGCTTATGCGGATGAAGATGAAGGCCGGCCAGCCAACGACTGCCTGCTCATATATGATCACGAGGGAGTGGGGTCTCCTGTGGGCTCCATTGGCTGCTGCAGCTGGATTGTGGATGACTTAGATGAAAGCTACATGGAGACTTTAGATCCAAAATTCAGGACTCTAGCCGAAATCTGCTTGGACACAGAAATTGAGCCGTTCCCTTCACACCAGGCCTGTATACCCATCAGTACTGACCTCCCCTTGCTCGGGCCTAATTACTTTGTCAACGAATCTTCAGGAATGACTCTCTCGGAGGCTGAATTCCAAGCAGAAATGGAAGCAGCCTCTGAACCCATGATTCATGGAGACATCATAGTGACTGAGACCTACACCACTGCTGACCCCTGTGTACAGCCAACAACGATTGTTTTCGATTCTCAGCTTCCACCCAATGTAGTCGTGACCGAAACCGTAATGGCACCTGTTTATGATGTTCAAGGGAACATCTGTGTGCCTGCCGAGATAGCCAACACACACAATGTGTACTATGCTGAGAGAGTGGTGGCTAGCCCTGGTATGCCTGACATGGGCAACAGTAACATGACTGAAGCCTGTATGGGGCCAATGATGAGTGGAGGGATTTTAGTAGGGCCAGAAATTCAAGTAACGCAAATGGTGAGCCCAGACATTCACATAAGCCAAACGATAGGCTCCAGCTCCCCGGGAAAATCTCAACATCGAGTAACAAGGTACAGCAACATACATTACTCCCAACAGTGAGTCTTTCATGGAGATTTTGTACTTTCATAACCAGCAACAGGCACATCAAAGATATGTTGCTGTAGTCAACATTTTAACATTCAGCAAACATTCACACATTCTAGGTTCAATAAATAGGGCTCTTTGATGACAGCTTTTGGAGGATAAATATGACTATACACTTTAGATAAGCCTCTTTAGTTCTTTTGGGTTCTCAGTAATGGGCCAAAAATACCCCTAGAATTAAAGGTGCTGTATCCTGTAGGTGTTGTCCAACAAGCAGCACACAGCTCATGGGACCAACTAGTTAAGTTCCATGACAGAATCAAAACATCTTGGAAAGATGTTGTGAAATTTTACCTGCATCTTCTTCCCATAATTTCCTTTAAAGAAACATTTTTATAATTTTTTAGAATTCAGGTCAGGGCTATACAGTGAGACCTTGTCTCAAAAAATTACTTCAGGAAAGCAGATGTAGTTCAGTGGTAAAGTACTTGCCTAGCATGCACAAAGCCATAGGTTCAATCCCCAGCACCAGAAAGAAAACTTAACTGACACAAAAGACACATAAACTTCTGAAAGGAAATGAAAAGGAATGTGGAGCATGTGTGAACAGATAGGAACTCATGTGTGTTTTCAAAGAGTTTTGCAAGAACGCAACATCAAGCATTATCATAACATTAAGTATTCCTTATATGAGTCAGAGTTTGAGATTAAGAGCATTTGCTGCTTTTGCAGAGAATCTAAGCTCATTTCCCAGCATTCACATGGTGACTCACAACCATCTGTAACCAGTTCAATAACATCTCTTCTGATCTCACTGGGCACCAAGAATGCATATGGTACACATACATAAATACGGGTAAAACACTCAGACACATAAAATAAAACTATGAGAGAGAGACGAAAGGAAGGAGGAAAGAAGAAGGAAGATAGGAAAAAAGAAAAAGAAGGAAGTGAGGGAGGGATGAAGAGGGGAGGAAAAAAGGAAGGAAGGAAGGAAGGAAGGAAGGGAGGGAGGGAGGGAGGGAAGGAAGGGAGAGAAGGAAGGGAGAGAAAGAAGTGTGTTAATGGAATCACTCCTCAAAAGGATATATATATATATAATTTATATATAAATTTTATTGTAGTTTATTGATTTATATTAATTGTAAATTAATTTAGAATCACACAAAAAATGACAACTCTTAATAGAAATTGATTTTTGAGGATGTATTAGTATTTTCCCCCTTACAAGGATTTTTTCCTTACTTTTGCTAATTATGTCAACAAAAATATGACATATTATTTTAAGCAGTTTCTTAGGCCTGAGTCATGGAGCCATTTGGCCATCAGGAGTTCTCCAGACACACATATATAACTATTATGTTTTTAACAATATTTCTCTGGGAACTGCTAGGTTTGGAGCGTTTGTCTTGGCTCTCTTGGGTCTATGGATGTGGAAGTAAAGAGGACAGACATGCCTGCCTCAAGCTTTGCATTTGTTTCTAGACTTAACAGTAAAACTTAAAGGTATTATTTTGAATGCCTCCAAGAATAATTAGAGAACAGCCCATCCATTAAACTGTGTTTATCTTGCTAATATTGCTCACGATATAAACAAATGAAATGGAAACACTAACGCAGATTTCTTGTAGTCAGTGTGCATACATCTGACTTGAGAAGAAATTGTCATGGTAGTTTTATTTAATTCTGTAAAATATGTAAGCTATACAATGGAAACTATAATATGACTGGAAAGACAATGTAAATTAAATAAACTTCTTTTCAGGGCTTATTCCTTTTAGAAGGAAATAGTGGGAGACTTCCTTGCTTTTCTGATTTTCGTTTATTTAAAAATTATTGTATTTGAAGTATCTGCCATGAGCTTTTACTAAATTTTGTATAGAAAAGAAATGGAGAGGTAAAGTAGCCAAAGCCTGTTAGTTTTGGTGTAAAGCATCGATCCCGTTGCTCAGATACTATAGCTACATCAGAGTGGAAGAGCATTTGGGGCTGGTGAGATGGTGTCACGGGTGAAAGAGCTTGCCACCAAAACTGATGAGCTAAGTCCAGCCCCAGAGCCCACACAGTGGAAGGAGAGAACCAACTCCGGAAAGTTATCCTCTGACCTCCATATGCACAAAGCAAATGTTTAATAAAAATTAAAAGAATGGAGAAATTCCAACTTTGTCTATTCTGTGAACTTTGCTGTTTATTAATGAGAGCATTAAAAAAACTCTCTTTATGCCGGGCGGTGGTGGCGCACGCCTTTAATCCCAGCACTCGGGAGGCAGAGGCAGGCGGATCTTTGTGAGTTCGAGACCAGCCTGCTCTACAAGAGCTAGTTCCAGGACAGGCTCCAAAGCCACAGAGAAACCCTGTCTCGAAAAAAACCAAAAATAAATAAATAAATAAATGAATAAAAAAACTCTCTTTAAAAGGCAGGATTCAAGCTGGACGGTGGTGGCGCATGGCTTTAATCCCAGCACTCGGGAGGCAGAGGCAAGCGTATCTCTGTGAGTTCGAGGCCATCCTGGGTTACAGGAGCTAGTTCCAGGACAGGCTCCAGGATTCATACAGCTGAAGTGTAGAGTAGCTAAGACATCATGGTAGCAGAAATCTTCTCTCATTACTAGGTAATTATGTCCCTCCACTATTTTATAATTGTTTTCAACCATCACATACTGGGATAGCCATCTTGAGTTATTTCCATCAAAGATTTGGCTACATTTCCCTATTCTGTCAAGAAACTTTAATTTCATAGCCCTCTTATGTGTAACGCCCAGGTGTTAGTTCACCACAGAGTGGCTCTCATACGCTCAGCTTTGAGGCATATCCCAATATGGGTATTTTTCTCTTGATGTTTGCATCCTACTTGATTCTAGAAATCAAAAAACAGCTAGTGAATCACTAAATATAAAGTTAAATTCAAAACACTATTTTACAAACTGGGACAAACTGCTAATTGAGGTACCTATAGAACATATCAAAGCATACCTGGTTGCCAGATTCTCCCAGTGTCCCTCCGCCCCTACCTATTCCAAGGTAGAAATGGAATACCCTACCCTCTACCCCAAACTCTCCAGCCCAGGGGCTGGGATGCCCTTTGCCCAGCTGTTTTTCCCTATATAATGTAGACATTTTGGCTATGCCAGTTCTTTTTCCTCTTTATGCCTTTTTCTCTCTAGGTCTCTTGGTGTCCTGGTTGCACTCACTCCCCAAGCTCTAACACACACACACACACACACACACACACGTGCGCACACACACAGACACACACACATCTCAGCTCTTTCTGGTCATGTCCACTCTGGACTCTCCCAGATGTCCCTGCCTCTGGCTGTGCTCTCCCTTTTATCTACAATAATCTTTCTCCTCCACCACACTAGCCGCAATCATATCCTCTTTTTTATCTCCTTTTTTTTCATTCAACTATGAAATTTGAGGGATAAAAACAAAATAGACCCCATCATGAAGAGAAAAGGAAAATGTCTCTGTGCCTGTTTCCTTCTTTCGCTTTATCAGCGTGCTTCCCAAAGAGGAGATGCAGCCCGTGCTGGTCCTTCCTCCATGCTACACTGTGTGAAATTCAAGGTCCACAGCACCTCACTTGCTGTCTGCATTATCAGCCAGCAGAAAGCCTTTCACCACACTGAGGTGGTCAAACCTGTCACACACAACTCGAATTTCTGAAATAGGGTTCTTTTGAGGATCCCAGGCAAATGAAAAGAATAAAGCAAGGTAAGAGCTGGAGCATTTGCTATCACATTCACATTAAGGCTTGACAAAGAAGCAGGAAAGCTTAGGCAATGCATTTTGATAAATAAGCATAATAACATCTATTTGACAGACCTTGAGGAGATAGAATTATTAATGAGTAAATTGGCTCTTTTGGAAAAGTCTTGGGAAAAAGGAAAGCATTTAGAATATGACATTATTTATAAATTTATTCAAAAACTTATTTCAAAAACTTCCCTCTTTGGGAGTAGATATTTCTGAATGCAACATGGTACTAAATATGCTGATTTTGTATTTTTCTTCAATAAAAGCATATGAACTGAGAGAATGAAAGTGTTTTATTTGACTGTTGGTGTGGGTAGGATTGCACACATGAATGCAGACACACAAATCCTGAAATTATTTTCTATTGAGTAATACTGTAAATAGGCAATGCTTCTCTTTACCATCAAGTGTTGTGTTCAGGACACGGCTTCATTTGCAAACTTAAATTCTGAATAATTAACATCAATAGAATCATCGTTTGGTTTATGAATGGCCAGTACAAAGTAACAAGTCGATCGAATAAAGATAATTTGCTGTGACACTGAAGAGGCAGTTAAGTACCATTTCTTCACATCCCTTTTAAAAAATAAAACAAAATTACCACTATTACTTCTGCAGCAGACTAGTAAATATAAATAATTTCATTGGCAATGGAGGAAGAATTTATAAACATAATAAAATATGATGAGGACAAGTGGAATTTTGCGTAACAAGAATCAAGAAAATGCATAAGCCCTAACTACAGAATATTCTCAATGACAAATACAAACTGAACTGTGAATCAAAGCAGGGATTATAAATTATACATTGGCAGTCATTTTTAATTATAATTAGCACACCAATTACTCAAAGTACATTATCTTATTTGAATACCAAAACAACACTATGAGGCATGATTTAAATCAGTGTTATGGATGATTACCTTAAAACTAGGAGAAATTGTTCTTTTCATAAATGATTTTAAGTCATAGCAAACCTTTGGGAGGTCCTTCTGTCTATGTGTTGCTTTTATTGATTAATGAATGAAGAACTGCTTTGAGCCTATAGCAGAGCAGGGCTGGGTGGAGCAGAGCTAGGTGGGGAGAACTGGACTGAATGCTGAGAAAAAGAAGGACGAAGTCAGAGAGAAGTGATGGAGCCACTGAAGGCAGATGCTGGGAACTTTAACCAGTAAGCCACTGTCACGTGGTGATACACAGATTAATAGAAATGGGTTAAATTAATATGTAAGAGATTAGCCAATAAAAAGTTAGTGCTAATGGGCCAAGCAGTGATTTAATTAATACAGTTTCTGTGTGATTATTTTGGGTCTAAACTAGCTGGGCAGCCAGGAACCAACAAGTGGCCCCTTTTGCAGCAAACCTAGGTTAACTTTTCTTCTGATATTTTATTCTTGTCACATTGTCACACTAACTCTGGAAAGATATTTGAAAGGCATATCAAAGAGGTCCTGGTATTTCAATGTGGGGCTGGGTTTAACCCAATGGAAACACAGACAATGACTTTCACGTGCCATGCAGTGACCTAGTCTTGTTTGACGAGACGACCCTGGACAGTCTTCTAAATTCATTGTGATAGTTGGTGTGCCCTTGATACCTTGACACAGAGACGATCACATGATTGTTTTACTTGGGCAGACAGGCTGGTGATTATTTCTGAGATGACTGGGACCTGATAAGGCAAAGTTCCAAGCTTAGGAGATCCTTTAGATGAGCATATCCATTAGTGAGCATATCCATGTTGGACTATCACAACAGCTGGTGTTATCAGCTAGGCATAGTGGTACATGCCCATAGTCCTAACCCTTGGGAGGGAGAGGCAGAAAGATCAGGAGTTCAAAGTCATCCTCAACTACAAATGGACTTTAGAGTCAGTTCGAGCTATATCAGACCTTATATCAAAATACGAAAGAGGAAAGAGAGAGAGAGGAAGAGAAAGGAAGAGAGAGAGAGAGAGAGAGAGAGAGAGAGAGAGAGAGAGAGAGAGGAAAAGAAAATTAGGAGGAAAAGAAGGATAACTACAATAAAAAAGAGGAAGGGAAAGCACTGCCCATCTCCTTGCTTACCCAGTTCTCTGTCTGTGTTCCCTTTAACACTAACCACATTGTTTTGACTATATCTGTTAGCCCATGTGATGATAGAAAACAAAGACAATGCTCTTCTTGTTTTCTGCACCTCCAGTGTTGTATGTCTAGTACATCACCTGCAATCATTAATTTTATAACACAGTCCAGGTCTCTCTAAAAGAAAGTGTCTGCAGTTCACTAGTGCTGCCTCTAGATGGCACCCTTTGGAATGATCTTCCTGAAGGAAATGCATCAAAACGAAAAAGAGGCATATCCACAGCTTGCAACATCAATTATATCTCAGGAGAAGCTGACCCTCAGCCAAAAAATAATGATAAAGCTATGAAAAATAACTTCTAATGCTTTTTAAAGCAACTTAAGGCATAGATGAATAAAATAAATATGACAGAGAAAGCAACTCAGAGACATAGAACTCTTTGAATGCATAGTACTTTGAAAATAGCTTGACTTCAAAACTGAAGTCAAAAGGTATGTTACTTTAGAGAAGAGAATTTGCTTTTGTTTCCACAGGAAATGAGAGGCTGAATTAAGAAATATCGGGTTTGATCAAGGAAGACCACCTGAGAAATCTCCAGTAGGAACAGATGGCCCAGATGTCTGAGTTCTACATCCAGAACAGATTCAAGATGCTGCCTGAGATGGTCAAGCCTCACAGGATACTCAAGTCAGGACTTGATCATAATTCTAAATTTTCTTAGGACCCCCATAAGACTATCAGCACCCGCAACCAGCAGGAGGTAGCCTGGAAAACTATGCCCACATTCCCAAAAAAATGGACTATGGTTATTTTCCTTTGTTTAGAATGTTGGTTACAAGTTGTTATGGATAATGGTCAGGAGAAAAGCTAAAAAAATATATATATTAGATTCAGATTTCTTGGGCTTTTTTTAAAAGGGGGGGAAGTGCTATGTGACAATGGTGTGTACCCTGTCAATTGTATTTTAATAAAACACTGATTGGCCAGTAGCCAGGCAGGAAGTATAGGCAGGACAACCAGGCAGGAAGTAGAGGCAGGGTAACAAGAACAGGAGAATTCTGGAAAGAGGAAAGCTTGGTCTGCAGTCATGACCCAGCCACAGAAGAAGCAAGGTGTGACTGCCTCGCTGAATAAGGTGCCAAGATAACATAGACAAGAACAATGTTATAAGAGTTAATAAGAAGTCTGAGCTACTGGGCCAACCAGTTTATAACTAAAAAAAAAATTAAATGATCTGCACAAGATAAAGCCAGCCGATACTCCGACTTGACTAGGATAGACCCTGCCCTGACTGATGAGTGTCTGGCCAGTGATTGCTGTTGAGGAAGGGAAAACCAGTTTTCTTCCATGCTGTGGTGCCTGGTAGGTTGCCCATCCTCCAGGGGCTGACCCTATGCCACTTGCATATGGGTACCAGTAATGGTACTCCATGGATTGTGAAAGGAGAAGGAGGAAAAAGAGACACGATATTTGGAAGAGAATGCTAGAAGGAAACTGGAAGGAATTGGAGGAATAAGGGGAAATGGATATGATCTCCATTGATTGTATTTGGTAACTGTGTTACCAAATAACATAATTCTAAAAAGTATGCCAAGCTCTGTATCTCAGTCCCCTCAGCCCTACATCCCAGAAATCCATTAAAGCTAGACTCTACCTCCTAGAGGTTTCACAACCTCCCCAAACAGTGCTATTAGCTGGGGACTAGGTATCCAAACACATGAGGCCATGGGGGATATGCTATACACAAATTGTAAGAGGTAGCAAAGAAAGGCCAACAAAGTATGAGAATAAAGCTAGTTTCAGGGAAATAGAACATTAAAAGTGAAGTTAACTGTATGTGCTGCTATTGCCATGAAACGTCGACCCAAAGCATTGAAAAAGGTTGCTTTGGGCTGGAGAGATGCTTAAGAGCATGATGTGCTGCTCCTATACAGAAGGCAATTTCAGTTTTCAGGACCCATCTCAAGTAGCTCACAACCACCTATCCTCCAGCTTCAGGGGATCTGATGTTCTCTTCAAGTCTTCTCAGACACTGAACTCATGTGCCTATAAAAGCCCACACAAGAAACACATGCACACACATAATTTTAAAGCTGAATAAAAATGTTTTTAAAATAAAAAGTTTTAAAGTAAGATCATACTTTGGTTAGAAATTCATAGGCTGGCCTACCCTGTTAGCACCAGATGACTGGTTTCTCTGTGAGAGGGATGATGTTTGAGAGAAGTGGTATGTATCTCTGGTGAGTCACAATGAGTGTTAGGGCAAAGGTGACAGTGCAAGTATGTGATCATCACATACATATTGACTAGGACAACTTCATCATGAGTTTAAGAGGGAGGCACTGACTAGGTGGAGACTTTGGTATCAATGAGGTGTGACCACCAGGTGTGGGGAACATGAGACATGGTGGAAATTAAGTTATAAAAAGCAGAGTAGAAAAACCAAGAATTTATTGTTATGTGTCTCATGGTATTCTAATCGCTTCTCAAACTTTCCTCTTTAAATCTCTTATAATTTTCCTTTTATGGATGAAGGAGGTTAAGAAAGATAAAATTGTTATAAGAAGCACCGTGACCATGAGAAGTCCCAATAATCATGTGGTTTCACATTGCTGTTGGTTGAGTTTTTCATTTGTTTAGAATTACCTGTGAACCAATTGCCAGAGACAGAAAAGTAAATTAAATTAGACATCAAGTCCTTCACAGTCAGACGCGGAAGGGGGGGGGGAATAAAGAAGCAGAATCCAGTCATATTCAGCCATGTGCACCTGAGAAAAACAACTTGAAGAATGACCTTTGACTCCTGTTGTAACTGTGTTAGTCGCTGTGGCATCAGAGCAGCATAACACCTGTCATAGCTACTTACAAGAAGGAGAAATTTACTTTGGCAGCAGTCACAGGGCTCCATGCTTCTGGGTCAGTGGTAGAGCAGAGGATTGCCATGAAGACCACATTGCTGAGAAGAACTATCCAGCTAATGTAGTCAGGAAACAGACGGTTGGTAGAGTGTTTGCCAGGCATGTTCAAATAAAGCCCTAGACTCAATATTTATTGCTACATAAAACCAATTGCTTTAGTACAGAAATAGCATAGTGTGGCTATATAGTAAATTTGAGACTACCCTGGTTTATATGAAGCATTGTCTTAAAACATAAAATGGTCACCTCTGACCTCTAGAGCCTTGGCCCAGGCTGCCTCTGGAGAGGAGAATGTCTGGGTTTGCAGCTGAAAGGCCCAGTGCTCTGGACTCTAGCCCACAGAGGTATATCCCATGCCCACCACACAGTGAAGACCCATAGACCTGGAACCAGTCTCCCTACACCTGCAGCCATCCCCCACTGCATCTCTGACCACTGGAGCCTTGGCCCTGATTTCCCCTGGAGAGGTGAGTGTGTAGGTTCCCAGTTTGATAGCCCTGCTCTCCGGGCCCTAACCTACAGAGGAACATACCATGCTCCACCCCCCAATCACCAAACCCTGTTGCAAGAACGCCAATTTGTTGCATGGAGGCCACTTGTTCTTCCCTGCTGCCTAGAACTGAAATAACCACACAGAAACTGTATTAATTAAATCACTTCTTGAACCATTAGCTTTAGCTTCTTATTGGCTAACTCTAACATATTAATTTAACTCATCTCCATTAATCTGTGCATCACCACATGCCAGTGGCTTATCAGCAAAGCTTTGGCATGTCTGATTCTGGCCACAGCTCTATGGTGTCTCCCTCTCTCTACCCTCCTTTTCCCAGCATCCAATACAGCTTTCTCCCCTACCTAAGTTCTGCCCTATCAATAGGCCAAGGCAGTTTCTTTATCCATTAACCAATAAAATCAACACATAGACAAAAGTACCTCCCACACCAAAACCCCAGAGATCCCAGAGAAGCCTTGCCACACCTGCAACCATCCCCCCACTGCATCTACAACCACATGAGCTTTAACCCTGACTGCATCTGGAAAGGATCCCCCAGACCCAAATCAGCGACAACCAGAGGTACAGCCCCACCTTCACCAGGAGGAAGAGTGATGACCTAAGCCACAGACCCCACCTGCACCAATTGGAGGAAGAGATCGACAGTCACTAATGTAATAATTTATTCAACAACCTAAAGAGCAATATGGCAACACTTGAACCTAGTGGTCTTACAAAAGGAAAACACGACCATCCTAACCCAGAAGAAGCAGAAAAAGTCCTTAAATATAACTTTCTGAAAATGATAGAGACCATTAAAGAGGAAATGAAAAATTCTCTTAAAGAAATAGAGAAAAAGACAAACAAAAAATGGAAGAAATTAATAAATCTTTTAAAGAAAGGAAAAAAAAAGAAAAAAACAACCTAATAGGTGAAGCAAACAGTTCAAATAGTTTAAGACTTGAAAAATGAAATAGAAGCAATAAAGAAAACACAAACTGAGAGAAATCTGGAAATAGAAAATCTGGGTAAACAAACAAGAACTACAGATGCCAACACAACCAACATTACAAGAGATGGAAGAGAGAATCTCAGGAGTTGAAGATATGGTAGAGGAAATAGATTTATCTGTCAAAGAAAATGTTAAATCCAATGAATCCTTAATACAAAACATCCAGGAAATCTGAGACACCATGAAAAGATCAAACCTAAGAAAAATAGGGACAGAAGAGGAGAAGAACTCCAGATCAAAGGCACAGAAAATGTATTCAACAAAATCATAGAAGATTTTCCCAATCTAAAAGAAAAAATATGTTGATGAAGGTACAAAAAGTTTACAGAACAGCAAATACACTGGCCCAAAAAAAGTCCCATTACCATATAATAAATAAAACACTAAACTTACAGAATAAAGAAAGAATAGTATGAGCAACAAAGGAAAAAAGTCAAGTAACATATAAAGACAGATCTATCAGAATTACATCTGACTTCTCAATGGAAACCCTGAAAGGATATGTTGCTTTGGAAAAGAGGTTCTGTTTTTGTTTCCACGGAGGATGAAAACATGTGGATTCCTTCCAGACTAATAGTGGTTTGATGGAACAAACCCCTAAAATTACTTTGCCCAACAAAAAGCAAGAAGTAGTTTGGAAAGAACTATGCCCAAATTCCCAAATATTGTTTGTAAATGTTTGTTTACATTTAAAAGGGTATATGATATGGAGATAAATACTTGGCATTGGTATGGATTTTGGTCTATTGATAAAAGTTTAAGGTCAATTTTGTTATATGTGTATCTCTGCTCTTGATTAAGGTATTGTGTTTGTGTGGCTCATTTAAAATATAATGTATTACTAAAAATATGGAATAATAGTCATCTATAACAGTAAAACTTGTAGTTATGTTTAGTTAGGTTTTATAGATGTGCAGAGATGTATTTCAGATATTTATTCTTCAAATCTTTGAAGACTAACAGAATATGGCATTTAAAATGTTTATAAACTTAGGATTTTTCATGACAATTAGACACATCTGCTCCTGGCAGTACCAATCTACTTCAAGAGGATGATGGACATTGAAAAGGCTCCTTATGAAGTTTGCTAGCCATTTGGGCAAGAAACTGCTCTTTCTTAGACTGTTTGATGTTACCCTGTATGAACTGGACATGAAGGACCCATAGAAACATGACTGCTGAACTTCCCTAAAGGTGAGACTGCTTCATGAAAGAGTCTGCCAGACATTCTGCAGGACACAGAAGAAAGTGACCCACAAGCTGCCAATATAGGTGGAACTGTCTTTGAAATTTCCTACCTCATGGAAAAGTTTGCCAAATACTATGGGCCTGTAGGCTGAAGATGTTTTTACAGAAAAACTTTGGGTGACTGGCTAGCTAGCAAGACGTTTCTGTTAATTTTAGAGTTTTGGAAGTTGCTTACAATGCACTTCCTGTTTACTTAGGTATTATTACATCCTTCTGGAGTCTTTGATGGAGTTGAAGAATAGTTATAGTTTTCCTTAGTTATGATAAAAGATAAAGTAGATATAAATATTATAACTGTAATTCTCACTTAATACCTGTTTTGTTATACATAATTTTACTATGTTAAAATTAAAACCTTCCTTGTTATTTTAACAGAATAGGGAAAATAGTGTGAAAAATTCTTCTACATACGTGTTGCTTTTATTGGCTAATGAATAAAGCTGTTTTAGCCAATGGCGTAGCAAAATAAGGCAAGGCAGGAATTTCAAGCAGATAGAGGAGGAGAGAGTAGGCAGAGTCAAAGAGAAGCCATTTAGCCACTGGAGGAGAAAGATGCCATGTACCAGTTCCAGTAAACCACAAGCCTCGTGGTTAAATATAAAATAATAGAAATGGTTTAATTCAAGATGTAAGAGGTAGCTAGGAATACACTAGAGTCATTGGCCAAGCAGTGTTGTAATTAATAAAATTTTCTTTATTAGTTATTATTTCTGGTCTGGGTGGCTGGGAAACAAATGAGCAACCTCTGTCAACACTAACAGATGTCATGACTCAAATGGATTTCACAGACATCTATAGAACATTTCACCCAAACACAGAAGAGTATACCTTTTTCTCAGCATTTCATGGAACCATCTCTAAAATTGGACCACATACTTGGTAGCAAAGCAATCTCAACAGATGCAGAAAAAGTTGGAGTATCCCCCTGTATCTTATTGGATCACTATGGGGATCAGGGTGGGGAGAAAGATGGAGGAGCAAGAGGAGGGAATGGAGTGAGAACTGGGATTGGTATGTAAAATCAGAAAAGATAGATTTCAGGTTTTATTAATTAATTTAAAGAATTAATAAATAAAACAGATGAGAAAGAATCAGAAGTATGAATTTATTGTGATATGTTATGGTAAGTCTATATTAACTGAAATGGAAAGATAGATAGCTATTGGGAAAAAAAGATGCTGAGAGTGTGGAAGAGTCCTTCCAAAATGCTAGGTAGAAATCTGTATTCATACAGTCACTACAAACACCTGTGATGAGATCCACCAAAAAGTTAGGACTAGATCGACCATGTGATCTAGCTATGCTACTCCTGGTACACATCTGAAGCAACCAAAGCCATTGTAAAACAGATATACCTGCACAAACAGGTCTAGTATTACAGTAACCACAACAGTCATAAAATCAGCTTATGTGCCCAGCAACAAATGAATGGATAAGGAAAAGGTGACATTTAGACTCCATAGAGTCTATCCTTGAAAACCCAAGTAATGTCATTTTCAAAATAATTAATACAGTTGGTTTTCATTATGTTAAGAAAAATCAGATAGACACAAAGTGATTTATACATTTTCCACCATATAAGGAACCTAATCGGATGACTACATGGCAAGAAACAGGTGTCAAATATGAGAAAGAAAGGAACAAAAGAGTGTAGTGGGGATGTGAATATGATCAAAATACATTATAATATTTTATGAAAACATCAAAATGAAGCCTATTATTTGGTATAATTAATACATTCTAATGAAATGTGAAAATAAATATAGAATTATTGTTGAAATAATTAATGGAGAACAGTGAATTTTAAATAATGTCTGTTACATCACAAAAAAGAGGGAGGTAAGGCCACTAAGGAAATGTTTCAATAAACAGAAGGAGTAAAGAGAATGATTTGACTTCCATCTGTATCTCAATCCTCAGGACCACTAACTGGCTAATTAGCTGCCAGTTCACAGTGCCATATTACAATTGTGCATTTGACTTCATCAGCAAATGGTGGCATCAAGTTAGGAGAGCTGTATCCCAAAGATGGCATTGTAGTCTAAAGTTCCAGAGTCTCGGGAAGCCCCTCACACTATGAGTCTCCCTGCAAGTCTGTGAGCTGAATGAGCAGAACAGAGAAACTAATGCCCATAATTTTATCTCAAAGATGTGTTTTCTACTTGAAGGAGGAATAGGAAAGAAGTTGTCTTACTTTTCAACTGTGACAAAACACCATGGACAAAGCAACTTCTAAGAGAAAGCATTTAATTGGTACTTTGGCTTCAGAGGGTTAGAGTTCATTTCAGTGGAGCAAAGACCTGGTGCAGGAACAGCTGAGCACTCACATATTGAGAGACAAGAAATGGTGCAAGTCTTTTTAAACTTCAAAGCCCACCTCCACAGAAACACTTCCTCCAGTCAGACCACACCTCCCAATCCTTCCCAAGCAGTTCCACCAACTGCAGCTTAGTATTCAGATAGTCTATGGGGGTTGTTCTCATTCAGACCACTACATTGCACTCCCATAGTCATGTGGCCTTATCAGAATGCAAAATGCATTTAGTACAACTCCCAAAGTCTCCATAGTCTTTCAGTTTCAACACCATTTAATAGTCCCAAGTACAACATATCTTCTGAGACTCACAGCAATCTTTTAATTTCCTTGACAATCCCCTGATGGCAGAAGTTAGAAAATAATCCCACACTAGTTCAGGATTACATATAATACAGGGTTATTTATTTAGGGAAGACTTACAAATCACTGTCCTAGATCACAGTCCTCTGAAAGAACAGGGAACAGGAACAGAGTCTAGCAGCTGGAAGTGAGAACCAAAAACAAGAGAGAGAGCACAGGCTTTACAGCTGCATTTATAGTATAAGAGACCATGTCCAAGTGGGCTGGCATCTTAAAGACAATTGGCTGAAGGAGCTCCCTGAGCAATCCCCTGTAAAATGAAATGCAAATTACATACTTCAGAGATACAATGATACAGAATATACATTACCATTCCAAAAACTAGGACACTGGCATAGTGAGGAAATATTGGACCAAAAAAGATTGAAACACAGCAGGGCAAACTCTGGTTCCTGTAGCCCCATTTCTGGTGTCAGTGAGATTAGACAGTTCTTCAATTCTGGCTTTGCCCCTGCAACATACTCCTCACCCTTTGGCTGGTTTTAATCAGTTTGTACAATTCTGGAATCTATAACATCTTGGGGTCTCCAGCATAATCCAGGCTTCACTTTTACAGTTCTACATTTGGCTTCAGTGGCTCCCTTAACCAGAAAGGAGATCCTGCAACCCCTTCACTTGTGTTTCCTTCATGACTCTAAAGCCAAAACCAATGGATGGCCCTGCCAAGTTTGGTTACCAATTTGAGGGCCCCTGCTTCTCTTGAACCACATTTGCAACAGCTTTGGTTTTTTTTGTTGCTTTGGGGGAGTATAAAATTCTTTAGGCCTTTTTGTTTTACAAGTTGTTAGATTAGCTGGGTGAGATCCTCTCCTCTCCTAGGGCACCTCACCCTTTATTCCAGTGTAACTCAGGCCTCTCCTTAGTCTCAATACAACATCAGTTTCAACACAAGCCTTGCCTCCAACATTAATTTCCTGGTCTCCTTTCTGTTTCAAAGTATACATTTTGTATTTCTTTTTGCTCCACTTGCTCTTTTCCACTGTCAATCTGCATAGGAGAGATCACTAAAATTTATGTGAAAGGGTCAATATTAGGCTGTCTTTAAATCATCTCTACCAAAGAAATTAGCCCATTACGTTTTAATTCAGCCTCAGGCAAGTTGTTAAGGCAAGGGTAGATAGCCAAAATAGCAAGCATTGACTCTAGCTTAGTTGTCAATAGTGTTCCCTTATGAAATCTCTTGAGCTGGGCCTCCAGTCTGCACAGCTTCACCACTACTCTCTTCCAAGGTCCTTCTTGTACGGCCCATTAAGCTCTGCTTACAGTGTTCAACATTCTCTTCTCCAAAGTTCCAAAACTTTTTATATTCCTCCAAAAAACAGCATGGTCAAGCCTGTCACAGCAATGACCCACTTCCTGGTACCAAATTCTGTATTAGTTACTTTTCTACTGCTATGACAAAATACCATGATGACAACAACTCATAAAATAAGTATTTAATTGAACTTATGGTTTCATGATGGTGGAGTAATCATGAAAGCCAAAGTTATGTTTTAAGTTTTAATTACTGTACCTAAGAGATCTATGAAATAAACACACCTCTAATCTGTAAACCCCTTGTCCAAAGACACTATACAGGGCCCATGCTGATCTGGGTAGTCTATGCTGCCATCTAGAGCCAAGATGACATCCAAGCCTGGACTATTGATGAGGACCATGTCTGAGCCCATGGTCCTACCACAGTCAGGGTGTGCGCTGATGTCTGTGACCCATGGTGCCACTAAAGCCAGACAGATGCCTGGGGTGTAAGCTGCATCCTGTGACTATGTTTGGTGCCCAATGGCCATGCTGTCTTCAGGGCCACACTAATCTGAGTGGCCTGCACTGTCACCTGGGACCATGGTCCTACCATACCCCAGGCTGCTACTGAGGACCATGTCTGGGTTCATGGTCCTACCACAGCCAGGTTCTTTGTTGATGCCCATGGTCCATGGTACCAACAAAGGATCCATGGATGCCCAAGGTCTGGGTTGCAATCTGAGGCCATCTTGGTGTCTGAGAGCTGTGCCGCCACTGGTGCCATGCTGATCTGGGTAGCCTGCACTGCCACACAGGGTCATGGTGTCTTCTGGACCCAAGCTTCTGCTGAAAGCCATGTCTGTGTCAATGGCCCAGCAGCAGTCAGGGTCTGGGTTGATGACTGTGGCTCCTGTCACCACCAGGGGCTGTGCAGACACTCAGGGTCTGAACAGCCTCTTGAGGCCATGTTGGTGTCTGAGGGTCTTGCTGCTGCTGGGGTCATGCTGAAATGGGTGAGCTGTGTTACCACTAGGGCCATGGTGACATCCCAGCCTGAGTTGCTGCAGAGGGTCGTGTCTGGGTTCATTTTCCGGCTGCAGCTGGCGTCTGTGATGTCCATGGCCAGTGTTACCACTGAGGATCACAGGAAAACATGGGTGTTGAGATCCGAGGGCCATGCTAATCTCGCCCCACCCCTCACTGGCCCTGGGATACCTGGCCCTGCACCTCAATGGACATTGCAGCAGGAAAACTGTCCCTCCTATACTTGGCAGAACTGGCCTCACACCCCATCATGGGTGTGGGAGAGCTGGCCCTGATGGCATGGACATAGGAGAGCTGGCTCTGCCCCTCATCTGAGGTTTTTGGACCCAGTGACCCAGACTGACCAGCTCAACTACCACCCAGATCCACATCCAGAGCCTTGGGTTGGCCTACCCTAACATCCACACCATCTCTAGCCTGCTGGAGTGTGTGAAGGGACTGGTCCTGTAGAATGATAACCACAGGTTCTCCATGACTAGGGGCAACAGCAGGATATCTAAGAGGAGTTTTGGTGAATGTCCAGTGATGGTGGTGTGCCAGAGGCCTTGAACCAGACCAATGACTCATGCAATGAACATGACCCACCAAAGTTCCCGTTGCCATTAGGATGAATGAAGAAGTATTGGAAAGATGGAGGAGCGAGGTAGTTGGTTTGCTTTGTTTTGTTTTTAAGTTCATTATGTTGTGGTGACCTCCAATCATAAAATTACTTTTGCTGCTACTTCATAACTAAAATTTTGCTACTGTTGTGAATCGTATCATAAATTTCCATGTCTTCAGATGGTCTAAGGTGACCCCTGTGAAAGGACCACTTGACCACCAAAGGGGTCTCAACCCATGTGTTGAGAACTGCTTCTCTAGACCTCCATAGTTTCTGATTTGAATCAGGAAACTGTGTTCTGCAGGCCGCAGCAAGTTGCTTCTGTAGACAAGGAGCTCTGGCCAACGGAGCAAGAGGAAAGCACAACTCTATGCTCTATTGACCCTTCCTCTCCTTGTTTCTCCAAGATGATGTCTCCAGCAGGAGATTTCCAGAAATAAGGCCTGAAAGTGAAGAAGGAAGCAGCTTTCTTCTGCCTTCATGTGGAAGGGCAAAAGGAGAGAGTAGGAGTGGGGGCAGGGGAATGACCAGAAAATCCTGCTGGTTTAGAAACTGTGGTTTCTGTGTTCAAAAAGAGATGTCCTTTTCCTGAAGGCCAGGGCGTGTCCAACTCACTGCAGGTCTTGGCAAAGTGTTTGCAAAGAACTCTCATCTACAACAAAAGAACACGTGACTGAACAGGGAAGAGGCTGCCAAAGGAGATCTGGAGGTGGAGACCTAGAGGTGACAGTTCTGAGCTTCACGACAGACACACAGATCACTGATCTGCAAACAAAGCTGAAAGAGAAAACACTCTGTCAACTAGAAAATACCTAGTGAAAATACGGAAATGTTTTGTAGTAAGCCTGAAACTTGCCAGAGCTGGTGATTTTGAGGTGGGGTGCATAATTAGCTCCCCTCTGTCCTTGTCACCCAACACACCCAGATGCAGGATTATAACGCTGTCTCTGTCTTTGCATCTTGAGGTACAGGCTATGTCTATGCTTGCAAGATATTTGGAAAGTGCTTGTGGCGTAAATGTTTGATGGTTTAATTGCATTTCTGCAATCAATTTATAGTTTCATTACAAAATCTTACCTATGAAAATACATTGTCACCCTATCGGGGAAGAGAAACAGACTCCAAGATTCAAGTACTGTCTATACACTGAAGCTCTGAGACATGGGATGGAGAATTCTATTCATATTTGGGACCAAGTCTCCAGTACGTCACCAGTATTCCCCTGCCTGTTTGTGAAATTAAAGAATTGCACCAAACCCCTCTTTTCAGAGAGGTAAGATCATTACAAATATGCCTATTTCCAGGAAGGGCTTGGGAAATAAAGTATTAAACCCTGAGATACAATGGAAGGATTCATAAAAATGAGTCCTCTGGGATCTGTATCCACCAGGGGCCTATGGTAATTGTTCCCCAGGAGACCATTCATCCACATAGAAGAGTGCCATGAGCTGGAGGTACATATTTCTTCACTAATTTGTATTAAACCACACACACACCACACACACACACACACACACACACACACACACGCACACACACATGCGCGCGCGCACACATACACACTATTTTAGACAGTATTATCCTGGAATTGGAGATCTTCCTGCCTTAGTTTCCACAGTGCTGGGATTACAGGTGTAAATGAGCACAAATTCACTCTGATTCTTTTTCTTTCATCTTCAGCTTCCTGGGTATGAAACTCACTGCACTTTGTACATGGGTTCTTGGCCCCATTTTACAGTGGCACTCTGTTATCCTAACCTCAAATCCAGGTATGGGTTCTGGCCTCAGTACTACTCATGATGAGCAATTCAATGCTAGAGAATCTGGGTTTCATCTCCTGAAAAAATTGAGTTTCTCCAACAGGGTCTCTAGGTATAAAATTATTCAGTGCTCAGTTTTTTTGGGTTTTTTTTTTTGTGTGTGTGTGTGTGTGTGTATGTGTGCGTGTGTGTGTGCATGCATGTTTGTGGATATCTGCACACTTGTGCATGGGCATGTATAAACTAGAGAACAACCATCCACTTGCTATCTTTGGAGACATGGTCTCCTGCTAGTCTGGACCTCACCAGACTGACTAGGCTACCAGGCCATCAAGCCCCACCTGTCTCTGCCTCCCCAAAACTGGGATGACAAGCACACATCGTCATGTGTTCTACCCCCCTCCTGAAGTGGCTTCGGGGATCGAACTCAGGTCTTCATGTTAACGTGGCAAGGATTTTATCAACTGAGTTAACTTCCCATTCTGTTATGTCTGGGCAGATACTAGATATTTTCTTGATGCAACAGTGATTTGGGGTATTCCAGGCATTTTGTTCAGAAAGAAATCAATTCTGAGGGATGCTCTTTGTGTGTAGCATGCTCTACAGGATGTTCAGAGAAAGTAGGGAATGCCACTCTGGGAAGACAAGGAGCCCGAAGACAAGAATTCCTTGTGGGTGGGTGCCCTATGGCCTTCCCTGTCTGCCACTTTGGATGGGAGTGGAAGGTGCCTGGGCTCTAGCGCTTCACCTTTTGTTGAGGTCAGGCTCAGAGCACCCAAATCTGTCCGCACCCTTACCCTCAGCAACTTGCTTTTTATCAGGTTAACTTTTAATAATTTCTAATGTGTATAAAACATTATAATTAACTGATCTCTCAAAAATGAAAAAAAGCTACTTAAGGGTAATTATCTTTTCAAGCAAAAGTATAAAAAGTAAATTCCCCGAACTCCAGATCCACCTGCCTCTGCCTCCTTCAGCAAATCCTACCGGCCTGCGCCACCAGGGCTTCCCATAGGACAGGGTATCCTGCACCATCATAAGGAAGCAGGGGGAGGGCAGTGGGGTAGTGGGGGAGTGGGAGGGCTGGGAACAAGGGGAGTAAATGTAAATTTTTCTTTTAACAATAAAAATAAAAAATAAAAATAAAGTAAATTCCCTCTGATCAATAGATGCATACAGATTTCAGTTCTGCCATATTCCCAGTGAGAGCAAACACAAAGGAAAAGAAACTGGGGAAATAAGAAAACATAGAAGGCGATGAGAGGATAGGCAGAGATGGGGAGACTGAGCAGCAAGAAGGAAGAGGAGAGGAAGAATGGTCAAGAAGAGACTCACCTGCCTCAGAGAAAGAAGGGTGTGCCCTGCGGGTGTGGTGGGCTGTGCTCACCTGCCTGCCAGGGATCCAGCCACACCCAAGTCTGCCCAGCCTTCTCCAACCTTACCAGGAAGCCAGTCACATGCAGTTCTCGGTTCTGAGAAATGAAGTGGCTTCCTGATGAGGATTTGGAAGGACGAAATCCTGTCCTGATTCCTGATGACTTGTTCCTAATTTTTACTCCTTAATTTTCTATTTCTGTTTTTTGAATTTATTTTTCCCTACCTAATCCTAACTTAGAAATGCATTAATCAAACACTGCTAACTTAATAGGCTCTGAGACTGCCCCCTTTTACAGTCTGACCTGGTGTCTCTCACCCCATCTTAGATTTGCTCTGGAGACTCCAGCCATATAAGCTTGTGTCTTCCACAGAGCCATGAGCCTTAAGCTGGTGTTTCACTGCTGTTCAACTAGTATTGATTGACAGGCACTCGGGATACAAAGAGGACAAAGCTTGATTCCTACCACTGGGGAATAACACAGACTAATTAGAGAAGTCAACTTTTTTTTTAAAGACAGTCTCACTCTGTGTCCTGGCTGCCTGGAACTGGGTTGACCTCAGAATCCTAGAGCTTGCCCTGCCGCTGACTCCCAAGTGCTCGGCTTAAGGGATCAATGCTTAAGCAAACATTTCAGTGTAGCATTGAAGAAAGTTCTCCCAGCAGCTCTGGACATGCAAACACAGTGCTCCACCTGTGGGGATGAGCCCAGATAGATACCTAAAGAAGACACAACCTGAGCTGAGCCTGAGTAGCGGCTAACAAAGTGGTGGGAAGTGCTAGCGGCTTCTGTCTGCGGTCTGGCAATAAAGAGCTGGGAATGCCAGCGAAGGAGGTTGGGAATCTTCACTGGCCCAAAGGAAGGAAGCCCTGTCATCTCTACAGAGCTTAGAGTCTGCCACGTGTCCTTCTAGTAGTGTGGCTCTTGTGGACAATAAAATTGGATGTAGACAAGAAACTATGTTGCTGGAACTTCCAGCTCTGCCCCTCAAAAATGCCTGTAACTCCAGTTCCAGATGATCTTACACCTTCTCCTGGCTTCCACAGATACCTGTACGCAGCTACATAATGTATGATTTCAACTATTTGACACTATGGAAGAGGTAAGTGTGGAAATCGTAAGATTCAGTGGCTATTAAAGGCTGAGAGGAGAGAAGGGTAAATCATAAGAGTGCAGACATTTTTAGAGCAGCGAAAATACCCAGTATGATAACATGACATCATACATTTCAAACACAAAGAGCCCCTAGAGTGAATGCCACCTTGCTTAGGCAATACAGAAAGACTTTGTGTCAAAGAGGTGAGAAGTGAGGAAGTAATGGAAAAAGGAAAAGAAAGTCCTCCCCAGTGAGAGAAAACCCCAGGCCTCTCTTCCAACTCCCTAGGCTTTTCTAGCCAACCAGCAGGGAGTTTCCTCTGGATTGGCTCTCCACAAACCCAAACCCATCCACTGGACCCAAGCTACTAGATACACCCTGCCTAAGAGCTCGGAGCTTGCTACAACACTGAGAGGACCAAGAGCTTACTACAACACTGGAGGGAATAAGAGAGAGCACCAAGAGAGCAAACCAAAAGAGAAGACCAAGAGAGCAGGCTTATAGAGACCTCAGAGGCTTTCTGAGACTGACATTGACAGTACAGAGCAGACAAGAAAAACTCCCAAAAACTCAGACAGCCATTGCAAAGATTGGACCAAGATACAAAGACCCTGCAGGCTTCACTTGAAGGAAATGATGGGTAGGCGCCAAGGCAAAAATTCCTCCAACAACCTAAAAAGCAACATGGTAATACCAGAACCTAGTGGTCACACAACAGGAAGACTTGATCATCCTAATCCAGAAGAAACAGAAGAAAATGACTTTAAACATAACTTTATAAAAATGATGGAGACCTTTAAAGAGGAAACCAAAAAATCCCTTAAAGAAATGGAGAAGACAAACAAAAAAAAATTGGAAGAAATTAATAAATTCCTGAAAGAACCCCCCCAAAAAAAATAAACTAAGAGAAAACAATCAAACAGGTGAAGAAAACAGTTCAAGACATGAAGACTGAAATAAAGGTAATAAAGAAAACACAAACAGAAGGAATTCTGGATATGGGAAATTGGGAAAAACAAACAGGAACTACAGATACAAGTATAACCAGCAGAATACAAGAGATAGAAGAAAGAATCTCAGGCGCTGAAGATACTATAGAGGAAATAGACTCATTGGTCAAAAAAAACATTAAATCCAGCAAATTCTTAACACAAAACTTCCAGGACATCTGGGATACCAGGAAAAAACTAAACCTAAGAATAATAGGGGTAGAAGAGGGAGAAGAACTCCAGCTCAAAGGCACAGAATATTCAACAAAATCATAGCAGAAAACTTTCCCAACCTAAAAAAGAAGGTACAAGAAGCTTACAGAACACCAAACAGACTGAATCAAAAAGAAAAAAACATCCCCTTGCCATATAATTAAAACATAAAACTTACAGAACAAAGAAAGAATATTAAGAGCTGCAAAGGAAAAGGGGCAAGTGACATACAAAGGTAAACCTATCAGAATTACACCAGACTTCTCAATGGAAACCATGAAAGCCAGAAGGTCCTGGATAGATGTGCTGCAGACACTAAGAGATCATGGATGCAAGCCCAGACTACTATACCCAGCAAAGATTTCATTCACCATCAAAGGAGAAAACAAGATATTCCATGACAAAAACAGATTTAAACAATATGTATCCACAAACCCAGCCTTACAGAAAATACTAGAAGGAAAACCCCAAACCAAGGAAGCTAACTAACTGCACCCACAAAAACACAGGCATCTGGTCACCCCCAGCCAGCATACAAACACTACTAAAAAATATCCAGACTTAACAACCACTTGTTATTTACATCGCTTAATATCAATGGACTCAATTCACCTATAAAAAGACACAGGCTAAGAGAATGGATATGAAAACAGAATCCAGCCTTCTGCTGTATACCAGAAACACACCTCAACATCAAAGATAGACACTATCTCAGAGTAAAGGGTTGGAAAAAGGTTTTCCAATCAAATGGACCTAAGAAACAGCAAGTGTAGCTATTCTAATATATAACAAAATCGATTTCAGACTAAAATCAATCAGAAGAGATTGAGAAGGACACTTTATACTCATAACAGGAACAATTCATCAAGATGCAATTTCAATCCTGAACATATATGCCCCTAATACAAGAGCACCCACATATGTAAAGAAACATTACTAAAACTTAAATCGCACTTCAAACCCCACACACTAGTAGTAGGAGACTTCAACTCTCCACTCTCACCAATGGACAGGTCAACCAGACAGAAACTTAACAGAGAAATAAGAGAACTAACAGATGTAATGAATCAAATATACTTAACAGACATCTACAGAACATTCCAACAAAACATAAAAGAATAAACCTCCTTTTCAGCATCTCATGGAACCTTCTCTAAAATTGATCACATACTCGGTAACAAAGCAAATCTCCACAGATACAAAAAATTGGAGTAACCCCCTGTGTTTTATCGGATCACCAGGGATTAAAGTTAGAATTTAACAATACTACTCTCAGAAAGCCTACAAACTCATGGAAACTGAATAGTCAACTACCAACCACCCCTGAATCAAGGAAGAAATAAAGAAAGAAATTAAAGTCTTCCTTGAATTCAACGAAAATGAAGGCACAACATACCTAAACCTATGGGACACTATGAAAGCAGTGCTAAGAGTAAAGTTCATAGCACTAAGTGCCCACATAGTATGCACACCTTCTTAGGCTGAGACAGAGGGGGAGGGCCTTGGGCTTCCCACAGGGCAGGGTATCCTGCCCCATCTCAAGGAAGCAGGGGGAGGGTGGTGGTATAGTGGGGGAGCAGGAGGGCCTGGGACAAGGGGAGTAAATGTAAATTTTTCTTTTAACAATAAAAAAAAGAAAATGGAGAAAGCTCATATTAGTGACATAGCAACAAACCTAAAAGCTCTAGAACAAAAAGAAGCAGACTCACCCAGGAGGAGTAGAAGTCAGGAAATAAATTGAAGGCTAAAATCAACAAAACAGAAACAAAGAAAACAATACAAAGAAACAATGAAACAAAGAGCCGACTCTTTGAGAAAATCAACAAGATTGACAAATTAATCAGAAGACAGAGAGAAAACATTCAAATTAACAAAATCAGAAATGAAAAAGGCAGACATAACAACAGAACTGAGGAAATTCAGAGAATCATTAAGTCATACTACAAAAACCTGTACTTCACAAAATTGGAAAATGTAGAAGAAATAAACAATTTTTTAGATAAATATATACCAAAATTAAATCAAGACCAGGTGAGCAATTTAAATAGATCTAAAAACTGCAAGAAAATAGAACCTGTCATCAAAAACCACCCAACCAAAAAAAAAAAAAAAGCCCAGGGCTGGATGGTTTTAGTGCAGAATTCTACCAGAACTTTCAAGAAGAACTAGTACTTATACTCTTCAAAGTGTTCCACATAATAGAAACAGAAGGGACTTTGTCAAACTCTTTATATGAGACTACAGTTACTCTGATACCAAAACAACACAAAGACACAACCAAGAAAGAGAATTACAGACCAATCTCACTCATGAACATGCATGCAGAAATACTCAATAGAATACTGGCAAACTGAATCTAAGAACACATCAAAAAAACATCCACCATGATCAAGTCAGGTTCATCCAAAGATGCAGGGCTGGTTCAACGTATGAGAATCTACCAATGTAATCATCATATAAATAAACTGAAGGGAAGAAGCCATATGATCATTTCATTAGATGCTGAAAAAGCATTTGATAAAATCCAACAGCCCTTCATGATAAAGGTCTTGGAGAGATCAGAGAAACAAGGAACATATCTAAATATAATAAAAAGCAACATACAGCAAGCTGGCAGCTAACATCAAATTAAATGGAGAGAAAATCAAAGCCATTCCACTAAAATCAGGAACAAAACATATCTCTTCAACATAGTGCTTGAGGTCCTAGCTAGAGCAATAAGACAAGAAAAGGAGACGAAGGGGATTCAAATTGGAAAAGAACAAGTCAAACTTTCGTTATTTGCAGATGACATGAAAGTGTATATAAGTAACCCCAAAAACTCTACCAGAGAACTCCTACAGCTGATAAATACCTTTAGTGATGTGGCAGGATACAAGAACAACTCAAAAAATTCAGTAGCTCTCCTATACACAAATGATAAAGAAGCTGATAGGGAAAACAGAGAAACATCACCTTTCACGATAGCCACGAATAGCATAAAGTATGTTGGGATAACACTAACCTAAGAAGAGAAAGACCTATTTTAAAAAACTTTAAGTCTTTGAAGAAAAAAATGAAGAATACCAGAAAATGGAAAGATATCCCATGCTCCCATGATAGGTAGGATCAACATAATAAAAATGGCAATCCTACATAAGCAATCTATAGATTCAATGTAATCCCCATCAAAATCCCAACACAATTCTTCACAGACCTTGAAAGAGCAATAATCAACATTCTATGGAAAAACAAAAACTGGGATAGCCAAAACAATCCTGTACAATAAAGGAACTTCCAAAGGCATCACCATCCCTGACATCAAGCTCTATTACAGAGCTACAATAATGAAAACAGCTTGGTATTGGCATAAAAACAGAGACATTGACCAATGGAATCAAATTGAAGACCCGAATATTAATCCACACACCCATGAACACCTGATTTTTGACAAAAACTGGCTTTTGGGGATGCTGTTCTCTTTGGATATAAACCTTTCTCAGCCTAGATATAGTAGGGAGAGCCTTGGACAATGTGCCTTACATTAGGTGGGGTGGGGTGGGAGAGTGTGTAGAGGGAATGGGAGGAGGGGAGGGAGTGGGAATTTAGATTGGTATTTTTTAAAAAAAAGAAATATAATAAAGAATAAAAGACGAAACCCAGTATTCATTACTTCAGAGTCTTGGCTGTGTGTTATATAAAACAGAGTTGATAACATCTCCAATGCAGGGCATTTTGGGTAAGCTAATTAATATTTAAATAAGTACTGAGCATCACCATTAAGTATGTGTTCACTGAATCTCAGCTTCCAAGCCTGGCTGAAGTCAAACTGTACAGGGGTTCAGGGTCTTTAGACTGTAGTCTGAAGGGAGTTAAGGGTAGACAGTAGGAGATCCTTTGCTCTGTCTCTGGCACATTTGGAGGCTAGATAGGAACCACATTCAATTCCCTTCAATTGGTCTCACCCAGTGATGTGTCCATGTACTCACATGCTCAATAGGTACATAGTGAAAACCAAACACTGAACCAGGAGAGAAGTGGAAAACAACAGGTATGGGCCTGCTCCTCTCAGAGCCCGTGCTCTAGTCCTTTGGAAGAGACCTTCTCTCTTGAACTGCTGCTCTTTCTTGTTACATACTTTATTTAAGACTGTTTTGATTTAAGGCATAATGATGTGACTCAAGCCGCCACTTGGAACTTCTCTTAGGCTCCGAGGTTAGACCCAACCGATGCAGGTGTGGGTGCACACATCTCAGCAGAATTGATGATGAGGACAGCCAGCAATCACATTCTCCTTTTAGGATCTACCCATTTATGCTGGGCTGTGCCCTCCATCAACAGTCTGGGACCTTCTTCCTCCTCCTCTTTCTTCATTTTGATGGCACTGAGAATTGATCTGGGCATTCTAAGGCATGTACTCTGCCACTGAGCAAACACCTCAGACATGGAATCCCTTTCCAATCGTGTCACCAGAAATTTACTAGTGTATCTCATAACAATTAGTGCTGTAGGAGGGCGCTAGTTAGTTCCTGGCTGCTCAGCCCTCAGTAATCACACAGAAACCATATTATTTGCAATACTGTTTAGCCAATAGCTTAAGAGTATTTCTGGCCAACTCATATCTTAAATTAACCCATCTCCATTAATCTGTATATTGCCATGAGGCTGTGGCTTACCAGGTAAAGTTCCGGCGTCTGTTTCCAGGGGGGCTACATGGCTTCTCACTGACTCTGCCTTCTTTCTCCCAGCACTTAATTTACTTTTTCCTGCCTATCTCTGTTCTGCCCTGCTATAGGTCCAAAGCAGTTTCTTTATTCATTAACCAATAAAGGCAACACATATACAGAAGGACCTCCCACACCAAATTAGTAATATCTTCTATAAATCCCCGTTGTCAGAGCTGCAACATTCTTATCCTCCACAATAAGAATGTGATTTCAAAATTTAAAAAAAAAAGTTCAGTGTTTTTTTCATTTCAAACCACAAGTGAAAAGAGTATTCTTCCTCAATCCTGCTCCTGTTTCTCTCTTTGAATGTTCCTCTGTCTCAGTTACAATAGAAGAAAATAAAGTCGGTCATGCTGCCAACACCTTCAGCACAGTGTGTATAGCTGATTCCTTTCTTCAGACAGCATTTTATATTAAGGGAAAAACACGTGGTTCAAAGAAATGTAATAGTTCAATGTTTGTATGGTATTTTTTATTATAGATAAAGTATTAAAATAACAATTATATGTAACTTTTCATGTTAGGACCAAGTTCATTTTTTTCTAAATGGTTTTAAATAACAAATGCTTTGAAAAATAAAAATACATTTTAATCAAAATATCTTATTTTTCAGATGTATATATTACATTTGTCATAGGTAACTGTGGTAGTTTGAATGCAATTGATCCCCATAAAATTGAAGGAAGTGGCACTATTGAGAGGTGTGGTTTTGTTGGAGTAGGTATGGTCTTGTTGAAGGAAGTCTGTCATTGTAGGGTTGGGCTTTGAGGTCTCATATATACACAAGCCACACCTATTGTTTCAGACCACTTCTTGTTGTTTGCAGGTCAAGATATAGGACTCTCAGCTCCTTCTCTAGCACCATGTCTGCCTACAGGCCACCATAATCCCAGCCACCATGTTCCCTACCATAATGATAATAAACTAAACCTCTGAAAATGTGAGCCATCCCAACTAAATGTTTTTCCTTTATAAGAGTTGCCATGGTCATGGTGTCTTTTCACAGTAATGAAAACCCTAACTAAGACATGTGTTAATGTGATGTATTAATACATAAATTAAAGCAGTAACATAAAAGTAAAATAGCGAAAAGAGATTGCAGTGAGTTCTTTTCCATTTCTTTCTTAGTTAAATGACCCTTTCCCTCTGTGGAATATATAGTAGTAAAAATATTTTATGTGAAAATTTACCCTATTTATTTTTATTTTAGTCATGTGCACATAGGAGAGGCAGGTGCTCATGAGCACAGATGCTGGTGGAGGCAGAGCATCCTCCTAGGGCTAGAGTAACTGGTAATTGTGAGCTGCCAAGTATAGGTGCTGGGAATCAAACTTGGCACCTCTCTACTGCTGATGCCCCTTTCCAGGTCCCCAGTAACAACAGTTCTAATGGTTGCTTCAGGGACAATAGAATTACTGGGGTAAACTTTGGTGCCTGATAAACAAGACCCTTCAGCCTTCTTCTCAACATTCATGATTTTGTTAATATTGGATTTCACTGGGCAAAAGTGTGCTGGGGGTTGAACCCAGGGCTTTGTACACAGTAATCATACACTCTACCCTCAGTATAATCCTCAGTTTTTCCTTTAGGATTGCTTAGAAGCTTTTTTTCTTCTGTGTGGTCTTCTAGTGCCCCAGCTTCACACTCTGCGTAGATTACCAGTCAATCCTGAAAAGGGCAGATAGATTTTTAAAAATAATTGTTACTTTATAGCAACAATTTGTTTCACAAAGGAATATATTATCCTACTATTATTTTCTTGTATTTTATATCCTTCTTTGGTGATCTTCTGTGCATCTTTAAGAAATTACTTTCAAATATTTAATCATTTTTAGCTAAGATTCTAAATAGATTATTTTTTCATGTCATTATCTAAATTCTCATTACTACAAGAGAGGTACTTTTTTAACATTTATCCTAACGCCCCTTAAACATTTCTTGAAATTAAATTTTTCTAAGGAAGGTACCATATGCAAATATGTGATGATGAGTGTGAAAAGACTGAAGGGCTCACTCGACCCTAAGAAAACACTAATTATAAAAATATAGTTCCCCTCAAACAAGAAAACATTGGCAGACTGATTGCATGCTGAGGGCATTTAGAGCAGGGACACTCATACCTAGAAGTTAAATAGCCTGAGCTCAACACTTCCTCCAAGTGATGCCTGACCAGCCTGCACTGTGCCTCTTCTATTTCTAAAGTAATAAAAGGGTGTCTTGAGAATGTGTCAGCCTGATTCTGCACCAGAGAATCTAAGATTAATGCTAAGCCACTATATTGCACAAGATGAGGGCTGAGAACAAACAACCATCGAGTTTGTCCTTTGACTAAAGCATCAGAAACTCAGCCTGACGTGACTCATGGAGCAGCTGTCATGGTGAGGAAGGAGAAAGGTGGAGTTTTCTCTACTATCATCCTCTTAGATTAAGTTTCCAGAAAGGGAACCACATATGTTGCATCTTTACCAGTCTTGGTTTTAAGATTATAACCCCCTCTTTGGGATACACATCTAATGTTCAGACTAAATAACCCTTGGGATCCTAGAGAGATTTAAACAGAGAAAGTAGATTGTAATCAGAGTCTGAAACGAAGCAATGGGAAACAATATAGAAAATCTCTGTAGACTAAGGTAGATTCATGAACAGTTTAAATAGACAATGGATTCTGCCCTTAATGCCAATGGCTAGAACAATGATGATGCAAAGACAGGCCAGCCAAACGCATCCCAAGCTGTAGGTCATTTCCCCAACCTCAGGAGAATGCAAAATAGGTTCTCATGGGCTAGTGTTATTCTTTCCTCTGAAAGGCAAAAGTGACGAAAACCCTTTCGAAATGCCTATTCTCATCAGTTAATCACTTCAGGAAGTGTCTCATTACTTCTGGGTAGGAGACAATAGAAAAATCACAGAGCACAGTTAGTTGTGCAAGTCTTACAGGTTTTGTAGATTCACTGGGGACTTACTAATCACACAAACATATATGCCCAATACCTCACTGGGTAAAGAGACAGGAGTACATGAGTCTTGACTAAAAAATGCACAGGCCTTGAAGAATTAAGTATGACATTGACTTTGTCGTGTCAGAGCTGGCAGTTCTCCACTACGCTGAGAGCTGAGACCTTTACACGGCTTCTTCTCAATGTGACATGATGTTTACAGACAACACCCTTCCACATATCAGCATCGGTGACATGACAGAGAGCCCAGGCACTGACAGTGGTCACTACATCTTCCAGTATGGGGCTGAGGGGCCAGTAAAATATCCCACTTGATATTTCTTCCCAAGAAGAAATGGGTTGTGATTTAATTCACAAAAATTATTTTTAAAAAATCTCCCTAAGAATTGCTAGTAATGATACTGGTACAGTTCAACCAATAGAAAGTAGAAGTTGAGAATCCAGTGGTATTTAAAGTTGCATCAAGCAGGTTAGATTCTGTCCTAAAGACACAGGGAGACAGTATCTTTTTTTAATTAATAGACTCTTCCCTCTTACAATACATCCCAACCACATTTTCCCCTCCCTCCATTCCCCTGAACCCCCACACAAGATTCACTCTCCCTAGATTTGCCTTCATAAGAGAGCACACCTCCAAAACACAGCAACAAAACAAGATACAATAAGACAAGGCAAAAACCCTCATAGGCAAGACAACCTAGTGGAAAAGAGTCTCAACAGCAGGTAAAAGAGTCAGAGACATGCCTGCTCCCACTGTTAGGAGTCCCACAAAAACACCAAGCCAACAGTCATAACATAAACTTGGTGCAGATGCACGCAGTACCCGAGCTTGCTGCTTCAGGCTCTGTGAGCCCATACGAGCTCTGCCTAGTTGATTCGGTGGACCACGTTCTCCTAGTGTTCTCCATACCCCCTCTGACTCCTACAGTATTTCATCTTCCTCTTCCGTGGGGTTCTCTAAAGCTCCAAGGAGAGGAATCCAATGGAGACCTCCAATTTAGACTCTCTGTATCATGTCAGACTTCCATATACTGCCATAGGAAGCCTCTCCAATAACAACTGGAGGCCAAGGCACCAACCTTAGATCTCTGGGCTATCCAGTGTCTAGTTCCTGGTCATCCAAGCAGTGTCAGGAATTGGTGCTCCCTTTCATGGGCCTCAAGGTAAGTCAGACATTGGTGGACAGTTTTGACAAGTTCTGTGCCACCATTGCCCCAGCATATCCTGCAAGGAGAACACATTGTAGGTTGACCATTTTGTGGCTGACTTGGTATCCAGGTTTCTTTTTCAGTAACCTGCAGATTACCTCCAACACAAAAGAGGCCAGAATGTAGGGTGAAAGCTCCAGGCGAGCTCCAGTCCTACCTCTCTAAGTTCAATAAGCTGTGTGAATGTCGTCCTCAGCAATGGGGACCCACTATCAGTTTTCAGAGAATAACCCTCTGTCCTAGCATCAGCCTGGGTGGTTTAGGGATCTCTATGGGAGCCCTTTGGTCACCAACTCAAGGGAATGCAACCCAACCCATCACTGGGAGCCTTGCCTGGCTACAAAGAGGGCCAATTCAGACTCTGTATCCTCCATTACTAGGAGTCCTTACTAGGGTCACCTTCATAGATTCCAGGAAATTTCCACTGCACTGTTTCCATACAGCCCCAAATGCTCCCCAACTCAAGCCATCCCTCCCTGAATCTTCTTCTTTCTATCTCATTTCCCCAACATCTGATCCCTCCCATTCCCACCCCCACCAACCCACAGTCCACCCATAAACTCTATTCTATTTCCCCTTCCCAGAGAGATCCATGTGTACCCCCTAGAGCCTTCCTCTTTACCTCTCTGGCTCTGTAGGTTGTACCTTGATTATCATTTACTTAACAGTTAATATCCACTTTTGAGTGAGTACATAACTTATTTGTCTCTCTGGGTCTGGGTTAACTTGCTAAGGATGATTTTTTTTCTAGTTCCATCATTTGCCTGCAAATGTCATGATGCCATTGATTTTAACAGTTAACTAATACTCCATTGTAGATTTTCTTTATCCATTCTTCAATTGAAGGAAATCTAGGTTGTTTTCCGTTTCTGGCTATTCTCAATAAAGCCACAATGAACATGGTTGAGCAAGTGTCCTTGTGGTAGGATGGAGCATCCTTTGGGTAAATGCCCAAGAGTGGTAAAGCTGGATCTTGTGGTAGATAGATTCCCAGTTCTCTGAAGAACCACCATAGTGATTTCCATAGTGACTATACAGTTTGCACTCCCACCAGCAGTGGAGTAGTGTTCTCCAGCATGAGATATCACTTGTATTATTGAGCTTAGCCATTCTGACAGGTGTAAGATGAAATCGCAAAGTAATATAAATTTGCATTTCACTGATGGCTAAGGACTCTGAACATTTCTTTAAGAGTTTTGTCAGACATTTGAGATTCTTGTATTGAGAATTCTTTATTTAGATCTGTACCCCATTTTTTAATTGGATTACTTGTTTTTTGAGCTCTAGTTTCTTAAGTTATTTAGGCATTTTGGCTATTAGTTCTCTATCAGATGTTTGGTGAAAATATTTTCTCATTCTGTAGGCTGCATTAAATTTTGTCCTATTGATGGTGTCCTTGGCCTTACAGAAGCTTTTTAGTTTCATGAGGTCCCATTTATTAATTGCTTATCATAGTGTCTGCACTACTGGTGTTCTGTTCAGGAAGTTGTACATGGATTTTGTTTGGTTTGTTTAACTTGGTTTTGTTTTGTTTGGTTAGTTTTTCAAACTAGGGTTTTTCTGTATAGCCCAAGCTGTCCTAGACCAGACTGACCTCGAACTCAGAGATTCACCTGCCTCTGCCTTCCAAGTGCTGGAATTAAAGGCGTGCACCATCACCACCCAGCATGGGAAACAGCATCTTTTTAAAAATAGCATGTAGGATGTTAATGAGTGGCAACCTGAGCAAGAACAAAATTGTAAGTTCTTACCTCTGCCATGAGACAGACGCTAGGAACTTGGCTAAGGTAGCTGGGAGAAGAAAGGAACTCATGACTTCAATATACATTTTTGTAAAATGACTCGTCTGTCAGTTCTACCTCCAACAAATCACAGGAACCAAGGAAAAGTTTATTCTAAAGCAGCATTTGGTTTATTTGGAAAAACCTCTCACTCACACATTGTATTATCTTACAAAACATTCCCACAAGTAAGCAATTACTAAATCAGACTAACATAGCAGGAGAAGCTGACCTAGTTTCCAGCATACATTAATTTTTTAAAATGAAGTCTGAAGTCTGGGCTAGAGTCAACATACAAGTTGGGATGTAGATCAATAGCAAAGTGCTCAGTTGACATGTGCAAAGTCCTGGGTTTAATCCTTGATACCACAAACACATACATGAAAAAAGAGAAGAAGAAGGATAAGGAGAAAAAGAAGGAGAAGATTACATAATGCTTTCTATCAAAATATTCCTAAGAGCCACAGAAGCATGTGAAGCATTGTTGGGACAACAGCTGGGTTTCCACTAATTAAATACATGCTGCTCTCTGCAGCACAGTCAGACTTCCTGGCATGTCTGGATGTCTTCCCTGGATGATCAGAATGGAAGAGGTATACAGTTCCCACTACCTTGAATAACAAGACAGACCCATGCTTTTGCAAGTCATATCAAAATACAGGTACAGTTTGATTGGCAGAACTAATTTTAGTTCATGAGTTTGTGAACATTCAAGCACAATGAAACATCAAAAAAGTAGTAAATGTGACATAGACCTGCATACATGTTTCCAGTGGAAGCAATGAACGCCAGCAAAGGGAAAGCTGAAGTCTAATTAGTGTCTGTACTTGATGGATAAGGGAGCTACTGTAGATAACAAGCTTCAAAAGCAGCATGGAAACTTCTGGAGACTCTGCCCATTTGAATAAAGACTCACTTCTATTGCTTGGCTTCTGAGGCTCAGTTTCCATCAAAGAGAAGATGAATTCTTCAGTTTATGTTGGATCCACTGTCAACCTCTCCTGTCTTCACATGGTACATTAGTTGGGGCACAGCCAACACATACAATGAAGTTCCCTTTAATTTTTATTGTTATGACTCTCATTTTGATTTCAGTCTCTTGATCCAGAGCCAGTTCAAGCTAGACTGGGGTTCCAAGCAATTATCTCAAGAATAATAACACCATTGCTCAAACAGAAAGCACTGGAAAACGGTGAATGGTTAAGAGCAGTGTCTATTCTTTCAGAGAACTGGAGTTCAAATTCCCAGCACCACATGGCAGTTCATAACCTCTTTAACTCCAAACACAAGTTAAATAGAAAGAGAAAGTCCTACTAAGTGTAAAAGACACTACCTAAAATCACCATCCAGACCACTTTTACAACCATATGAACAGGGCTACACCAGTCTGCTTCCTTACCTTGTTAAGGGACCCATCTTTCAATGAACAGGATGTGTGGCTTCTTACAGCCACTATGAAAGTCAGTGGAGGATCCTCAGAAGACTGAAAATAGATCTTCATATAACCAAGCTACACCACTCTGGGAATTAACCAGAAAGATTCCAAGTCAAAATATCACAGCAATTCTTGAATTTCTTCCATGTTTACTGAAGCACTGCATAGTAACTTAGTATTGAAACCAACCTATGTCCATCAACAGAATAGTAGATAAGGAAAATATGGTCTATATACACAGTGGAATGTTTCAATCATAAAGAAAGATGAAAGTATGTTATTTGACAAAATATCAATTCATTTGGAGATAATTATATTAAGGCAATTATATCAAACTCAGAAAGACAAAGATCATGTTTTCTCTCATTTGTGGGTCCTATATTTACTAGCAATGAATAAAATCCTATAAGCACAGATGGTAATACATAGAAGTCAAACTGTCTAGGGTAGTTATAGAGAAAACAGAAAGATGGCAGGGCTTGGGGGAACATGCCCCAAGTATATTATACACTTGCATGACATATGCAACCCAGAACAGTAAAATAAAATATAAAGGAACTGTTAATGGCACAGACACAAAAGAACAGAGAGCCCCATCTGCCTGTGGATTCCTTTGCCATTAGCTCAAGAATAATCTAAAGAATTGCAAGATACTAAATTATGGGAGAAAGCTACCACACTTGATTTGTCTTTCCTTCCCGACCAATAAGTTTGGAATATACTCATAAAGCCTTGCTTTTCCACATTACTTTTTAAGAAACTTACCTTTTTAATTGAAAATTAATACCATCTCAAGCAGGACATGGTGGTGCCCATCTACAGTCTCAGCACACAGGAGGCTGAAGCAGGGAGATCTGGAGTTCAAGGCCAGTCTGAGCTACTATTTGGGAGATCCTGTCTCAAACAAAACCAAACAAAGTAGGGTAGCAAAGATTCTCACCACAAAAACAAAACACAAACAAGTCAGCGTATGATCAAAATAGATAAAATACACTCAGACTCTTCAAACTAAGCTTGGGGTTTGCAATGATCCTTACTTTATTGCTTTGTCATTCCTCTGCATTTCTCCTTGTGTGAACAATGTAGAGGCAGAAACCCCAAGGTTATCTACAACCTTAGCTAAGTTCAAACACTAAATTCAGGAAGCCCCTAACATTTGATCGCTTATATCAGCACTGCACAAAACACTGGCAAATGCAATAAATCTCTGCTCAGCTTCTAGCCCTCACATTTGCTCCCAAGTCTCCCACGGACTGAGGCACAGAACAACCACCTCCATGTCCAGACTTTGTCCTGTGCCTTTTTCCTTCAGTGTCAACAAGAGCTGAGTAGTCACTCACTTTCTAACTCTGGCCCAAAAGTGCATAAAATGTGTTTGCTGGAATCACATGAAGGGAACTCTATGAGGAATGTAGAGCTTGACCTCTTGAATAGAAGTTGACTTTGAAAGATTCACTAATTGTTTTTCTTTTACAGACTCAAATGCCCAACAGATTTGTCACAAATACTGTTTAAATAGATGATGGGGCTAGAGAGATAGCTCAGTTGGTAAAGTGATTGCCTCGTGAGCACAAGAGCCTGAGTCCAATCCCCAGAATCCCAAATCCAGATGTGGTAACATGCTTGCAGTCTTGGAGCTAGGAAAGCAGACACAGACAGATCCCTGAGGCCCATTGGCCATCCAGCCTAGCATACTCAGTAAGTAAGTTCCAAGTCAGGGAGAGAACTTGGCTTAAAAAAAAGAAAAAGGTAAAAGGAAGGCCAGGTGTGGTGGCACATACCTTTAATTCCAACACTCCAGAGTCAAAGGCAATGACTATGAGTTCAAGACCAACCTAGTCTACATAGTAAGTGCCAGTCCAGGCAAGAGATACATAATGAGAGTCTATCCAAAGTAAATAAATAAATAAAGGAAGGAAGGAAGTCAAAGGCAGATGGCACCTTAGGAATTACACCCAATGTCATCCTCTGCCCTACTTCACATACACACAGATATACACACACATATACTCACAAACACACACACACACACATTAATAGTGCCACCCAGAGATCAGCAAATGAACAAGACATAGAGTTAATATATTTGTCTCAGCAGTCATACGGGTTCCTGTATAATTGCACAACCCTACTCAGCTGTCCCAGGCTGCACCAAGGCTGCCATTCACAATAAAACAAGTGGAAATGCCTATGTCCATTAACCTTTAATTCACAAAAAAATTTTATGTCAAAATCAACAGTTTTTTGGAGATAGGTGGTAATAATGATCACAGTTACACAACTCTATGAATGTGTTTAATAACACTGAGCTGTACCCTGAAGTACCGGAACAGGAAGGCTGGAAAGATGAATCAGACATGGAGACATCATGGCCAAGGCTGATGACCTGAGTTCTACCACCAGAGACATGGAACAAGGACAGAAGTGGCTCCTGTAACTTGTCTTGTGAACACACACACACACACACACACACACACACTATACGTGCATTTTTTAGAAATTTTATAGTAACCTTCCTGAATTTCACCACAATTTAAAGAGAAACAGACAAAATGTTTCCTACCAGATTTTTTTTAACTCCTGGCCTACATAATCTTTTATGCCAAATGTTCTAGGATTAAATGAACTACCTAGAAGAAAGTGCTTCTAAAATGATATATAAATATTTCAAAGATAAAATTGTTCTTCCTCCAATCCTTCTTCAGATATTGTGAAACCAGCGAAGAGCCTATTCCAGCTCCCTCCCCTAACCTGGGGTACAGTTCAGGTGTTCAGGTGCTTCTGACCGTGTGACAGTGTGTATGGTGACTGCCTTGGGAAATTAAAAGAGTAATTAAGTGAGCACTGTGATGACCTATCTGATAGTCAATCTACTTTCCCTAAGTTATGAGTGAACAAAGGCACAATAGGATGTCACTTCAGCGTCAACACAATCAGATTCTGCAATGCATTACTCATATACCTCAAACCCCAGCGCACCCATGGAGTTGTTTGTTTCTAGTTATTGCTAATTCATTTTATTCAAACTCTGTATTCATTGTGGCTAGGTATGGCTCCTTTCTTTATTACTTGTAGATCTTTCAATAACATACATTATTAACTAAGATGCACCTCTTACCCACACACAACCTTAAAACAAGTACAAACCACAAGCAGGTTTGGGGATTTTCTGTTTCCTCTTCTGCTTTCTAGTTTTCAGCTATGACCATAAGAAGCCAATGAGATCTTTTTTTGAAGTGTGGCAGGGCCAGCTCTTGTACTTTCATGCCATGATTAATGTGTTATTCATCTGATACCTTCCTAGTCAACTCTTGTCTTTAGCCTGTGAACATCTCATTTCGCTTCCAACAAAGGATTCCATTGCTGTAGGAACTTAGGTGTGTCTCAGCTTTTAACCTGGGAGGCAGTGATGCAAGCCTTTCAGCTGAGACCAATCCTTGGCTTGGGGTGGGGAGGAACAGACTAACAGGCCACCAGGAGAGTCCTAGGGCAGACAAGAGAGCCACCACAGCCAGAAGGGAGTTTCAGACCTTGGATACAGACACTCGGGTGAGGAGCAGCAGCACGAGGCTTGGATTTGTTCACCGGGGACACCAGCGACAATGACCTGCCTATTCCCCAGAGCCCTGGGGCCTCTGGTCCTCCTGATGGTAAGTCCCTTCTTTTTCTAACACTAGAAAACTCTCTCTGCTTCCTTGCATACACCAGAAGATTGGCTTTGTTTGCGGAATCCCCAAACACAGGATTTTAAGGAGGACACAGCAGAACTAAGCGTTAAAGTGAAAATTTTACATTCCTTCCTTTTTTGATTTTCTTAATGTTCAATTTTGAAAAGAAGTGTAAAGCAGGAAAAAACATTTATTTAATGTAGTTATTTCACATTTCTTCAGTGATCAGATTAACTCATCCCAAGTTTTGTTTTCCGCAACCTTCGTTTTCTTCAAAGCAGCGCATTTTCCAACACCCAAATGAGAACATGCACAACACAGCCACTTCTGTTCTCTAGGATTACACATCTCCTGCTAAGCGCATGGCTGAGAGCTCTGCATGCCTGATCTTGACACCCAGCCTGCTTTTAGAATACTCATCAACCGTTGAACTAAAATCAAAGTAATTTTGATTCTAGACAAGTTGGGAGGATTATTAAGAAAACCGGTTTTACATTTAGCCACTATGTACAAACTATATCGAGCCTTTGGGGAGGGGTGACATGAACTTTACATGTTCATGTTCAGGAGAGTAGCTCTTTTGTTGGCTGGGGAAATGTTACATGTTTTCTAATAGACATCAAGAGTGAAAGCATTAGCTCAGATTCTACAAGCTAGTTTATGCTTTATAATGATTGTATTAGTGAGGCAAAAATAGGACTTATCCCATACGTGAAGTTCACCAAAAACTTGAATATAAATAAATACAGGGAAAATTGCCAAAGTTTTTCACCACGTTGTGGATGATAGACTCGGCCTCAGCATCCTCTCCTGCCATTGCCTCACTTTGAAACACCGAGAACAGTGACTTTTAAAAGTTACAGGAGACAGATCTCAAGGACTGCCTGAAAATTAAAGTTGTCAGCCATTCTAACAGACGCCTCCTGTGGAAGCGTAACTCAACTCTCCCTCATGTGACAGTGCTCAGACAGAAAGTAGGCATTGCACCGCTTTAAAAGACTGAACCAATGATTGAACAAGGCCTCTTAACTTTGAATCAACCTTCAGCTCTCTCATGATGCTGGTGATGAGGAAGTTAGACCATATAAGACGTTTTTCAAAACACATTAAAGTTTGCCCAAGTAGGGGGAGAGGAAGAGAGGAAAGACAGGGAGAAAGGGAGAGGGAGGGAAAGGAAGGGTAAAGGGGAAGAGAGACAGAGACGAAGAGAGACAGAAACAGAGAGGAGAAAAAATGAAGGGTCTAGATGTAAGCTTGCAATATCATAGCCACTCTCCATGCATGGACACTTAGCACTTGGGATATAATTATTCTGAGATGAGATATGCTGTTAAATGTAAAACATACAGCATAACAAAAGAGTGTAAAAGGTATTATTAGTTTCTATTTTGTTACATATTGAAATTATAGTCTTTTTCAGTAGATTAAACTAGATATACCACTAATTAACTTTTTAACAAGCCTTTTGATAAAAGTACAAGAAATTTTAAAACCGTTCATGTAAGCGGCATTCATGCTTCACATTAAGCAAAGCTCTGTTCCAATTCTACTTGCAGGGGGCGGTGTAGGCAGATAGGACTCCGTGGATTCAGTGTGAGTGGAGAGTCCATAAGTGGGGATGGACCAAACTATCGTCAGACCGATACAAGCAAAGACAGGGCAATTGTGGCCTTTGCCGGGGGCTGTGGAGCTACCGGTTTGACTGGACTGAAAGTGTCTGATAGAGGATCAGGGTACAATTTACAAAGGTAGATGAGTGTGGCATTGAGAGGTTCATTCTGTGAAGGCAAATGGAATCCTTTTAGAAAGCAGAGCCACCCAGAGTTTTGACATAATGTGGTTACGGGTAAAAAGCAATGTTCTCAGAGCATGGGCCTCATTTGTTGTTGAAGGGTGGCGTCTGAAAGGTGAAAGACATGTCTGGAGGTTTCTAGCTACCTTTCCCATCGCACACACCACACAAGGTCTTTGACAGCACTGTAACGTGAGATGTAACAGCAAGACCTAGGCTTGACTGTGCAGCTCTTCCAGTGACTCACTCCAGGTCCTGTGTTGTCCATTGTCAACAAAGAATCATCTTAGACTGGCCATGGTAGCATATACCTTTAACCCCATCACTTGAGAGGCAGACGCAGATGATCTGTGAGTTCAAGGCCAGTCTGGTCTTCAAGGTAAGTTCCAAAACAGTCAGGGCTCTGTAGAGAGACCCTGTCTCAAAAAAAACAAGCAACAAAAAGTAATAACAGTAGAGAGCAATTCACCTTAGTCCTCCCCCTGCCTCTCTATTATGCCCACAATGAGAAGGGCATGTCATCGTGTTCACAGAAGTACTTGGACAAACAAAAGCATTTAAATACTCTGGTACCATCCAATTGTGGTGTTTCCATTCTAGGAGTGATTCTTGATGACGTCAGTCTCAGTATTGTGTTTTAATGCTCTAAGTAACCACTGACATCCATTTTAATATGTCAAGGAAGGGCGAACATGTTTCTTCAGTTACAGTATATTACAAATATCTGTGTGGGGCTGGGGAGATGTCCCAGTAGGTTAACAGAGCTTGTCGAACAAACATGAAGATGTGCATTTGAATCCTCAAGACCCCTGTAAAACCAGGCATGGCCGTATGACTGAAGCTTCCCACTATGGGAAATGGAGAAGGAGGACTGCTGGGTCTTGCTGCCCATTAACCTAGTTCAGTGACAGACCCTGTCTCAAGGGAATAAAGAGTGATAGTGAGCACACCCAGTGCCTTCTGACCTCCAGGCACAGGCACATGTGACCACACACACACACACACACACACACACACCACTCACTTATACATATGCATACACAAATAAAAAAAATTTAAAAAAACAGTATTTCTGAAACTAATGTTTTGAAAATTACAAGAAAAAAAGCCAATCTTAAATATACTGTGAGTGTGGGAAAATGACATGCTTTCTAATGTAGAGGGTTTTTCTCAAAAACCTCTGCTATTTGGGCTTTAAGATTAATTCTGGAATATTTAGGTGAAATGTGAACCTGAATATCCCTTTTAAGGTTTCAGATTTAACAGTTATTTATATTTATTTGATTTATTTCACATCACACAAAATCAGAAAAACTTTTCATGGAAGATGCTCCCCTGCAGAGATTCACTTCTGGAAATAAAGATTATCCTCAGAGAATCCCATCATTCCTCACGGCATAGTTAAACTCTAACACACATCCTGTGCCATAACACTCCTTACCTGAAGAATGAGCTCATCAATCTCACATGACAACACCGACTGAAACTTTACTTAGGGAACAGGCAGAGACGTTCAAACCCAAAGGTTTAACACAGCTTTTTAGGCTGCTGTGGTGAAAGGGAACAGTGACAGCCATTAAAAAGGCAAGTCATGAGAAGAATGTCCCCTAAAACTAGCAAGATCCCTTCTAGCCATCTTTCCCTGCCCCATCAAAGTTTATAAAAACAGTTTTAAGTCAAGCATCCAACTTTAGCCAATGGAAGTCTCGGAAGTGTCTCTTCCCATCTTGATTAGTGAGATGGTTGTTTGCTCCGCTGATGAATACATATGAAGATGAGTCCCGCTGAATCTCTTCGAAATTCAAAATTCTAAAGGCAGAGGAACCTTGCCAGGATTCCTGCCTATCACTGCCTGGCTTGGGCAGCAGCTGGGAGAGACCCAATTATGTCTACCAATTAGTCTTCCCCCTTGCTTAATACCAGAAGCGGGTTCTCATCCCTACCTAGAACACTTCGTGTCCCAGAGGTTTCTCGTAAATCTCTTAGCTCTTGGTGCTTCCTTTCCAGTAAAAAGTCAATCTGATAGCCTAAGGTAAGGGCTTGGTTAGGGAAATGCCTCATGAGGAAATTACACAGATGATGGGTTGGTCGTCCATAATTACATGACGAATAATTGAATCTGCTTAATGCACACTTTTTCTTAATGCGGTGCCGCTGGCCAGGCTGTGCATTGCACAACTTCAGTAGGTGCATTCACGGGATCTGCAGTGGAAGCAGCACCCCTGAAGTTTGCAAGGAGCAGCCTGCACAGCGGTACAGTGGAGCACTGCGTTAAGGAGTCTCTGTACTAGTCAAAGAGCTTTTGAGAGTCCTTTCCTGCTCTTGTTACTCTAACAGAAATTACTAGCATCTACTAAGCACCTACTATGCACTTGGGCTCATAGTTCAATCCCCACAACAAACCGACATGCAAATAAGAAGCGGTGTGATCTCACTGTGGCAGATGAGAAAATGCAAGGACTGGGTCATGTTCCCAAGCCACACTTGTCTAGGACCAGGATTTAAATTGGCCTGGAGACTAGGAAGATGGCTCAGAGGGCTGTCGAGCAAGTGTAATCAGAACACGCAGTATACACGTGTAATCAGAACATGCAATATACACATGTAATGAGAACACACAGTATACACATGTAATCAGAACACACAGTATACACATGTAATGAGAACACGCAGTATACATGTGTAATGAAAACACACAATATACACATGTAATGAGAACACACAGTATACACGTGTAATGAGAACACACAGCATACACGTGTAATGAGAACACACAGTATACACATGTAATCAGAACACACAGTATACACGTGTAATGAGAACACACAGTATACACGTGTAATGAGAACACACAGTATACACATGTAATGAGAACATGCATTATATACGTGTAATGAGAAAACACAGTATACACGTGTAATCAGAACATGCAGTATACACATGTAATCAGAACATGCCTCTGGGAAGACAGTAGGAAGAGATGGAAATCCCTAGACGCTTGTGGCCCAGGAGCCTGGCAACCGCAGCAGCAAACCAGAGCTCTTACCTCATGCAAATTGGATGAAGACTGACCCACACCTAAGGGTGCCCTCTGACCTCCACACACATGGGCTCACACACACATACACATAGACACATACATGCACGCGCGCGCGCGCACACACACACACACAATTAAAAAGAAAAACCAGTGTGCAGGGTCCAGGTTCATACCAGTACACTCGACACACCATCCTCCAATGTATACAAATGGAACATCCACAAGCAACCAAGGGCATCACTTCTACTTAGCTTTTCTTTGCCTGAAAGGAAATACTAATTTCCAAACAATTTAATATATATTATCGAATTAGAGAATCTGTCTTGATGAATATAACATTTATTAGGATGTTTCGTGGCTTTAAAATCCAAAAATTTTACACAGTCCTGACTTACACTCAATTTTTTTCTGCTTTATATTTACACAGCCCTTGGGGTTTTGGTTTTAGTGGAAAATCCAATCAATTGCATGGAGTACTCATAGAACGGCCTCTGTATTAGATGATCCCCAGCCATAGACCGTAGTAAGTGTTCTGAGGGTGCAGTCTAAACTATGATGTCCAGAGGGTTACTGATGTTACATGCACGTGCGGGTCAATATTTCCAGCTGATAGTGGGTTATTAGGACATTGTGCACCATACGTGAAGGAGCTTCCACATAGAAATCAAAAGAAGTCACTCATTCTTCTGACCTGTGCACTGTGTAACTCATTTATCAAATGTGTCCTGAAGGGCTGCTATGACCTACGTGCTTACAATCAGTTTCTGACTAGTTGATCAATTATAGCAATGAAACGCCAGCCTATGGGCATTTCATGACATTTCTTGCCTGAAAGGTATAAATATAGAATCATACTTAAAATATGCAATGATTTTTTTAATTACCTAAGTCATTCTCTGAACTCCCCAGTGGGGAGCGTGGTGGATGCTGTGATGTCTCTGGAAAAGGGCAGTGTGGCTGCTTTTCTCACGGCTGCTGCAGGCAGCTGACAGAAACCTTAAGGGAGGATAGCTTTATTCTGGCTGATGATTCCAGTCTTCCACTGGAAAGCATGATGGCAAAGCTCATGCCAAGAGAATCTTAGATCAATAGCTGCTCACACAGGAGGCAAAGAGGGCTTGCTGGGACCAGAGAAGGATGCAACTTTCTGAGCCCCACCCTCGGTGAGCGGTTTCTTCAGCCAGGACCCCCCTCCCAAGGCTCCATGGCCTTCAGAATTAACATACAGCTGCAATCACAGTTCCAGCCAGCCAAAAAGTAATGGTTCAGTATTCAGAAATGTTTCCTATGATATCTCTCATGTTTCCAGAAACAAAGAGCATCTTTCCACAACACTAAAATGAAGGGACATCCTTTGAGATCAGGCTTAAAAAAAGAGAGTTTTTAAAATTTGGAATGGAGAAGTCATCCGAGGGGTCTGGTCCTCTGAGAGCACTGGAAATGCAGTAACCCGTGCTCTGCTCTGCTGATTCTCCACAGACTAGGCCTTGCCTGCCTGGGAAGTAGGATCAGGGCTTTAAGGTCTATAGAAGCCCCATTCTCCACGGAGCCAGCACAGACATGACTCATGGTTTCTGGATGACTCCACTTTTCCTGTAAAGAGGCGCATGCCCGGCCCATCCTTCCCCTCACAGTCAGATGAGAAAGAATGGTCAGTGACCACATCATAGTGGTCCCTTCTTTCCTCAGAGATTGCATGATGTTGGGGCATCATCTTGAGGTACTATTTAAAATCAGAATTTCAGATGAAATGATGGAGGGGTTGATCATATGTCTGGTGTAATTGCTCCTTTAGTTAAGACTTGGACCTGCCTATTCATTATAATCTTTAAAAATAAATGATGTAATGAGTCTACATTGTTTCAGGATCAACCACAGCCTTTGGCCAGATAAAAATCTAAGTTACCATCATATAACTTTCTTCTGTGTATTTACGTTAGGTTGGGGTTAGAATCTATTGTCACAGCAATGCCCACATCCTGGAGATAAAGTGACTATGTTTCAAACCCTCGCTCATCAAGGGTTGTTAAACAGGGAGAACGTATCTATGTTCCTGCATCTCTCTATACACAAAAGCAGGGGTTATATAATCGAATCTTCTTCAGGTGGTTGCAATAAATAATAGCAATATTGAGTACAATGTTCTGTGAATAAACACTAAGCAAGTCACCACTACTGTCACTCTCCTAAATTTGCCCTGTAATTTGTTTTCCACGACCTTCCTTTCTTCAGATCTCACAGTGATCTGTGAACCAGCTAATGGTTGCTAAACACTTGAATAGGGAAGAACGAATAGCGTAAGACGCAGGATTTGGAAAGCTCCTGAAGAAATTCTTTAATACTCATAAAACAGTAAGATACAGGGAGTGTTTGTGAGCTACATGCCCTTAAAGAGAATGTGAGCTGTACAAACTCAGAGAGGGAGCCATTAGTAAAGGCAGCTTCGTGTAGCATGCTGGTGCTTGACTGGATGAATCACCTGTAGGCGGGCAGTGAGGAGCAGGAACACATTCCAGGTGGAGAGCGATCCGGATGCCAGGCCTGTGGGCTCCTAAAAAAGTAAAGGTCCCGGGCAGCCCCACTTCTTTTATCCTCACTTAAATTTTTAGACCCATAGTACACAATGAAACTCTTGTTTTAGTTTCTTTCTTTGTTTGTTTGTTTGAAACATGGTCTCATTATGTAGCCTCGCCTAGCCTAGAGCTCACTATGTAAACCAGGATGGTCTCAGACTCACAGAGACCCACCTGCCACTGTCTCCTGTGTGCTGGGATTGAAGACAACACCACCACGTCTGGAATTAAAAATGAAGTGTAATGTTTGTGTTACAGTAGGAAGAAGAAAGGATTCGTGCCCTACAGCAAACAGCACCTAAGAACAGCATAGGACAACCCCTGCTTTTTTTTGTTTTTGTTTTTGTTTTTGTTTTTTCGAGACAGGGTTTCTCTGTAGCTTTGGAGCCTGTCCTGGAACTAGCTCTTGTAGACCAGGCTGGTCTCGAACTCACAGAGATCCGCCTGCCTCTGCCTCCTGAGTGCTGGGATTAAAGGCTTGCGCCACCACCACCCGGCACAACCCCTGCTTTTAGAAAAAGATTCCATTTTCATAAACCAGGATAGTTTTGTCGTATTCTTCTTACTCTAGTTCAGCTTTAAAAAGAGGAGGGGGTATAAAAAGCAGGAAACAAAAGAACCTGTCTTTGGGAGTTAATCTGGAGTTGCTTTTGTATAAGCACACATGATAGATAATAGGGGTTGGGGATTTGATTTTGTTGTTGCTTTTTTCTTCCTAGTTTTTTTGAGACAAAGTCCTGCTATGTCTTCCTGACTGTCCTCCAACTCTTTGTAACCCTCCTATCTTAGCTTCCCACATGCTGGCATTGTAGGCATGCACCACCATGCCCAGCATAACAGCTGTCAATAACTCTGTGGCCAGAGTTCATCACAACAGTTCCTAGAGCAATGATTTCTGGGAGGTTTTTATAACTGTGTAAGAAACATCTAGTGACTGAGACTGCCTGAAAGCATAATTTTACAGTCAAGGAGATGGTGATGATGGTGGCAGTTGTGATAATGATGATGTTGTGGGGGTGGCTGTGAATCTTCTTCCTTGTTTTTGTTTTGTTGTTTTGTTTTGAGACAGGGTTTTATTTTGTAGTCCAAGCTGATCTGCATGCACTATACAGCCCAGGTTTGTCTATCCTCCAGCATCAGCCTCTAACCGCTGGCAGATTCCTCTTTTCTGGCATAAAAATCTAAAGCATGGTACTGGAGACATATCTTAGGAATTAATAGCCCTTGGTGCCTTTGCAGAGGACCCAGGTGCAACTCCCATCACTGACATGGCAGCTCACAGCCATCCTAAATTCCAGCTGTGGGGCATCAAGCAGATGCACACATGATGCACATACATGCATGCAGGCAAAATTTTCATAGACATAAAGTAAAACAAATAAATCCTTAAAATGTCTAAAGTCAGATTGAAAAAGTTGAGGACCTTGTTTTTTTGGAGACTATTCCTTTTCCTGGTAGAATTTTGCACTTCGGGATGCTTCTGCAAACTGACTTTTTTAAAACTAGAAATGAACTGCGACCCGAAGGACAGGATGCAGTGAGAAGGGTGACTAGCTTTCCACAGTCGCCTGCTCAGGGAACTCACCTGGAGCTTGTTTCTATTTGATGTCTGCAGGTGCTGCTGGTGCACGGGGAGCTGCGATCAGAGGTAAAGTGGGCAGCCTGCACATTAGAATCGGTTCACTGGTAAAGCTTAGTTATACTGAGAAAAGTATTTAATTTAATTATTTGATAATTCAACTGTAAACATATGTAAAACTAAAACTCTAGTAAATAACCCAAAATATTTTAAAGTTATCTATAAATATGATTATTGTCTCATATAGTCTTGTTTATTTGATCTTATTTTCTATTGGATGCTTGGTTGGTTGCTTGGCTCTCTTCTCTTGAGAACCACTCTTCTGGGAAGTACTCCCTAGCCGGGTACTCACTATGCAGACCAGGCTAGCTTTGAACTCCCTGACAATCTTCCTGTCTCAGCCTGACTAGTGCTTGCTTGCAGGCAACCACTACTATGTCTGGCTCCTTTGTTCTTAGCTTAAATAAACAAGAAGTCAAATCCTACTATGGAGTTTATAGGGGAAAATCAAATATGACTAAATAGTAAGATTAAATATCATATAGCCTTATAATGACCTTTTTAATGCTGCTGCTTCTCGACAAAGTGTCAGGTGAGCAAATGCTCGTCAAAGGAGAAATGTAAAGCCCTCAGCATAGGTATCTATCTATGGTCAATATTCAAAGCAAAGACTGCCAGTCATGGGGGTGATAAATCGGGGTCTCTTTCAACACAGCCAGGAGGACAGCACGGAGAAGACGGGACAGCAGTGCAGCAGGTCAAAAGAAGGTACAAACGTGAATGGGTAAAATTTGCCAAGCCCTGCAGAGAAAGAGAAGACAACTCAAAAAGAAATCCCATTGCCAAGGTAAGTCATATTGACAGAGCAGTGTGAGCTTTAGAATAAAGGTATTACATACAAATCAAAGACAACATAGAAATTCCACTCAACAACGGGCAGCCTGGAAACAGAACAACAGCCTGCCCTCTACAACAGAACTACAGTAATAACAATGTAAAAAAAAAAAAAGATAGAGGAATAATAGCAATAGAGCTATAAGATGGGATTAAGAACTATATTGGCTCATTTTAATGTATAAGCCTGTGCCTGTCCAGATTCTATTAAACAAGGCTAAAAATAGAAAGAGATAGCAATTAGATGACTGGGAGTAAATGTGGACGTGGACGTGGATGGGTGACTACTGAGGCTGGACGACGAGCTGTCTCGTGACCTCTGTACTATTCACTCTGCTAAACAGCTTTAAGATTATAAAAATAAAAATCCATGTTCACATGTACTCTGAACATCTGTTACCTTGATTCTCTCCATTTCCCCCTTCCTTGTCACTTCCCCAAACTTACAGAAGTATCCTTTTATAAAAGGTAAGTAAGGATTGGGCATCCAAAAGAAGCTTTCTCACCACTACGCCTCCTTTGTTTTCTTACAACATTATAACATTCCCACCAAGGCACCATGACCCAAATAAGCACTCAAAATGGCTCGTCATTCTTGGCCCATGCTGATGAGCAGAACAACTGTACTTGATTTTTTTATTCTGACTCTCCAATAAATAAGTAGAGCAAGAATAAACGACAGCAACAGAAAGAGTGGGTCAAGTGAACAGATGACTTTAGACCGTGCAGGAGTCAGGAGAAGGCTCTTCAAGGGTCAGCTTGACATTTAAGAAATTTCCTTTCCTTACAGATCACTTCCGATTTTCAAGCAACCCAGAAAATTACCTACCGAATTTCTGGGGTGGGAATTGATCAGCCCCCTTTTGGAATCTTTGTTGTTGACCCAAACAATGGTGATATTAACATAACGGCCATAGTTGATCGCGAGGAAACCCCAAGCTTCCTGGTGAGTTCCCAGTCAAGTTAGCCTTCTCCATGTACTTTGTAATGTTAACCGGTAGCTCCTCTCCAGGTAGGTTTGCAAGAGAAGAAACTATTACATGGATGACAAGGGAGCAGTGGAGGGATGGGGGACACATTCCAGAATTCCACATTCCAAAACGCAGCAGCTTGAAGGACGAGCAGCTGGATCAACAGCAAGAGTTCCCTTTACCCACACTTGGGGGAAACGTCCTTTCTTCCTTTCTCATAAACTTCTGTAAATACCAGCGTTGGTCTAATCATATTCAAACCAGCTCCATATAGTGATCATGGATATTCTCCCTTTGTCTCTAGATCACATGCCGAGCGCTAAACGCCCTGGGACAAGATGTAGAGAGACCACTCATATTAACAGTGAAAATTTTAGATGTCAATGATAATGCTCCGATATTTTCACAAACCATATTCAAGGGTGAAATTGAAGAAAATAGTGCTTCAAGTAAGTCTTCAGCAGCACCAACCACCTCCTATCCGCGAATTTCAATTACACATATTATTATACCATTTTTAGAATCTATTCTGTTCTTTTGCTCTGTAGTTTGATAACAACAAAAAAAACCCTCATCATGATAGTCTGAGATTTCTTTTCCAAATTTTGTAGTAACTCTCAACAATTACCCATCAGAATTACGTTTGTAGATGACAGTCCCGTCACGAAGCTAGTGCCTAGGCATACAACCTCTGTGTGAGTTCCAAACATGAAAAGGCCTCCTGGGCAGCATGGATGCACAAGCTCAATGAGTTCAGATTATAAGAGGCCGAGACATATTCTCATTCCTTGGGTCATATTTAAAAAGAAACACACAGGTAAATCTATCTGGGAAGAACTCCAGCCAGAAGATAGCCCCAACCTCAACAAAGTCAAGGCTGAGGGAACATTGGAATATTTTTCTGAAAGCCAACAGAAAGAAACAACAGTGACACACTTTGGTTTTTTGTTTGGTTTTTTTTTTTAAGCAAACAGGTAGTTTTTTTTAAAAAAAATTTTTTTGAATGGGAATCAGTGCTAAACTAGTTTGACTCTTTGATGTGAATGCAATGTCTTTGACAATTTTCTTGTACTCCTAGATTCACTGGTAATGATCCTAAACGCCACAGATGCAGATGAACCAAACCATTTGAACTCTAAAATTGCCTTCAAAATCGTCTCCCAGGAGCCCGCAGGCATGCCCATGTTCCTCATCAGCAGGAACACTGGAGAAGTACGCACTTTGACCAGTTCTCTCGACCGAGAGGTAAGGCAAATTACCTGGAAGCATCAAAAAAGGGTGAAACCTAAAGGGTTTGACAACTAGCAACCCAAGAGAGGTGCCTCCATTTTATCTGAGGATACAAAGAGACAGTCTGGAGGACCCTGCCTCCATGGGTGTGATTCCGCTGCAGTAGCGTGTGTACCTGAGACAGTACCTCTCACACGACAGCTCACATGGGATTAAAAAGACACTGGTGTGTAGAAGCAGACTACATTGGGATTAATTCCTAAAGAATGGGAGAAAATTCTGAAATGAGATTTCTATCTGTCATAAAAGTTGGAAGGCACACCTTTCCTCTAGACATCTCCATTTATTTTTAACCTCTCCTTAAATCTCCCTTCCTCTCCCCTCTTCATCTCCCACCACCATGTCTCTCCAGGGCAGGCTAACCTCTCCTTACAAACACCAAAGGATCTCTTCCTCTCCCCTCCCTTCATCCCCCACCACCATGTGTCTCCACCAGAGCAGGCTACCCAGGCACACATTTCCTTCATACAAATGGTTTTCCCAACAGACTGACAGGGAAACTCCACAGTGAGTTTCTCTCAGACAGGCACAGTACTCCTCATTCCTATATCCATGTTTTTGCTCTGCGTCTACAATGCCACCTTCAGAAGTCGGCCAAAGAGAAAGCGTCTTACAGCCCCTAACACCTCCACCCAGACATCTGAAACCATGCCAGTCCCTCTCTGTCACAGACAGCTAACAGTGTGCATGAGCCATGATTCATGATCTTAAATGTTTTCATGGAAACATTTTATCATATCCAAAGACGGCAACTACTGGCCACTTGTGAACTGTATTCTTTTTCTCCAAATTCAGCAAATCAGTAGCTACCACCTGGTTGTGAGTGGTACAGACAATGACGGAACGGGACTGTCGACTCAATGTGAATGCAGTATTAAAGTGAAAGACGTCAACGACAACTTCCCGGTGCTTAGGGATTCTCAGGTATGCACCCTGGTCCTTGAAGAACCATTTTTAGATATGCTTAACCGCTTAGCATCCCAATTTATTAACTACCCATTTGTTGGGTTTTAAATTTTCTATGTTTTTCTATTTGAAAAGTAGTTTAGGTAGAGCAGTGGTGGTACATGCTTTTAATCTCACCCAGCACTTGGGAGACAAAGGAAGGTAGATTTCTATGAGTTTGAAGCCAGCCTGGTCCAAAAAGTGAGTTCCAGAACAGCCAAGGCTACACAGAGAAATGCTGTCTCAAAAAAACAAAAACAAAATTAAACAAACAAAAACCCAAAAAGCTCAAATATGTCAGTTAAGGAATTGGTGTAAAATAACACTTAATTTGAGAAATAAGAATTAATATTATTTAAAATAAATATTCTTTTAGGTAAACCCTAGTGCGGAATCTGAGTCCCTTCTTAGCGGTTCTAGCTGTGGCACTGCAGACCATCCTCTTCAGCTGGAGGAGGGCTGACACAGTGCGGGAGGAAGGGCAGGCACACTGACCCAAGCAGCCAGGTCAGCCAAAGAGCCCTGGCACTGGACAGAGTGGCAGCAGCGCTGCAGCCAGGTCGCCCTCAGGACTCCTAGCACTGACTCTTAAATCCTGCGCATGTCCGTTTCAGTACTCAGCGCGCATTGAGGAAAACACTCTAAATGCCGAGCTACTCCGGTTTCAAGTGACAGACTGGGATGAAGAGTACTCGGATAACTGGTTGGCCGTGTACTTCTTTACCTCTGGAAACGAGGGGAATTGGTTTGAAATTGAAACAGATCCAAGAACTAATGAAGGCATCCTGAAGGTGGTTAAGGTAAGGTCTGAGTTTCTTTACTGAGTAAAAACACTCTATGGTAACTCAAACTATTAGTTATACAAATAACTAATAGTTAAATACAAATAACTAATGGTTAAGGTAAGGTCAGAGTTTCTTTAGTGAGAAACATTCTACAGTAACTCAAACTATTAGTTATACAAATAAATTACATCAATAATATGACCACTTTATTATTTAAAAAAATAGAAAACATAACAAAGTAGATAGCATTTATTTTACTATCATCATAGCTCTATTGCCTAAAGACAGCTTCTCTTGAAATAGTATTTTTTTTCCTTCCAAGCTACCATACTTTTTTTAACACACACACACACACACACACACACACACACACACACGCAAGGTGGGGGAAGGTTTGCATACTCTCATGACAGGAAAGAAAAGACATTTTATATATTAATCACATTCACTGTCTGCAGTTGGATTGGAGTTCGGAAGAGAGAAGAAAGCATGGGACTGTGGCTTGTCTTTTGTCAGGATGCTTTCAGTGCATGAGCTAATCTCATCACAGAAAGAAACCACAATTTTCCTAGAAAATGGAAACTTAACAAATTCCGCTAGGTAAAAAGCGAAACACTGAGTAAAGTTCGGGTTCAGCAAGACAGACTCCCCAGCTGGAATTACATCAGGGCAGCTGTGCCTGGAAATAGTGTAGACTCGAATGGTAGCCGCTCTGCTGATGTTCTTTGGCGCTGGGTTTGAAACATTCTGGAGCTTCTTTACCGCCTAGGTCTGCCGTAAAGATGGAGTGATAGTATTTTCCTAACAAAGAGACCTCTGAAAGGTTTGCAAAGACTTCCTTAGTGGTCCACATTTCACAGAGAGTGTCACTGCTTCTAAATCTGCAAGGACCTTGTTATAAATCTCAACATCATCGTGCCTCCCTATTAAATGTCCTGGGGTCGTTCACTTTCCCAAACTTGACACCTGGCTGTTATCCTTGAACCTTGACAATTCCTACAGCATTCCGCCAGCCATCAGTTCTGCCACAAGCTACCTTTAAAGGATGGCTTCCTCCCCCTTTCACCACCTAGCCTCCGCCTGGCCTTGCTCCCTCCCTCTTACAATAGTGTCTATCAGGTGTCCCTGCTGCCTGTCCCCAGTTGTCGTCCTCACTGCCACCAGTCCACTACCACATTTTTTTTAAAGAAACAAACAAGATGACTTACTCTGTTCTGTAAATCCTCCCCTGGCTCTCAGTGAGCTTAGCTGGCCCCAGTGCCAACAGCACCTTCACGTCACCTGCATTTGTTCTAGACAGAATACAGAAAAGATTCGTGTGAGGAGTCCGTGGGGTAAACACGCATATTATTGAGTCTTAAATTAAGCAACGTGATTCTAGCATGCCATCCAGGTGGATGACACCTACTTCAGAATGAACCTGCAGGCCTTCGCATTACGATGCGCATTACCCTATCCTACCAGCCAGCTCAGATCCTTCCGCAGCAGAGGGTGTTTGAAAGCTTACACCTTTCCTTGAAGAACTCATAGTATCCTTCAGTGCTCAGCTCAGATCCTCTCAGATGCCTTTCCCAGCTCTCAGCTAAAAGCCATCTCCTGTTTCCACGCAGCTCTGTCATCTCTTTGTCTCTACCTACACTATCCCTTCCACTGGGGAACTCCGAGGGGTCAAACAGTCCCTGGAGCTGACACCCGAATCCAGATCTCTTCCCTTAAAAAAATTCTACTGGTAAACAGATAAAGCCAAAATTAGCATTTCCTAATCTATCATCCTAAAAAAAAGAAGAAGAATAAAAGAGAGAATGAATGAAAACTGTTAACCTTGAATTCTTGATTTAGGCCAGCCTAACTAGAAAACCAAGCCACTATAAGCAAACACACTGAAAATTGGTTTTATAAAGATTTGGGCCAATTGCTCACTGCTATAAAAAGAATTGGTTGGTCTTTTTTCCAACAAAGATGCAATAGGTGGCCTTTGAACCTTGGAATTTTATCTATGTCAGAAAAGAATATACATGAATCCAATTAATATTTTATTAATGGCCAAGTGGCTGTTTATAAAAAAAAATAAATTGCCAGGCAGTGGTGGGGCATGCCCTTAGTCCCAGCACTCGGGAAGCAGAGGCAGGCAGACCTCTGAGTTGGAGGCCAGCCTAGTCTATAGATTGAGAGCCAGACCCACACAAATAAACCTCATCTCGAAAAAAGAATGAATTATAGCCTCCCAACAACCTGGTGAGATAAGGTTTGGTTTTATGTGTCAGAAAGTTAAGGCCTGGGACGTGGGCATGGTGATGGAACAGTTGCCTGCCTTACATAACATCTTGGGTTCTGTTTCCAGTTCTGAAAAGACTAATATTTTTAAACAAATTAATAAAATGTACATAACATTTAGAAGCAAAAAGCTGAGAAGCACAGCTCAGATGTGTCAGATGAAGACTTGAGCCATGTTACCACCACGAATTCAGGACATCTTAAGTTCTACCTCACAGCCTAAGAAGAGTTGGTGATGTCTTGTTAATCTAGAAGGAGACACTATGCTATATACACAGGTTACCAAAACGAGGTCTTGCGAGTTAAGAATCCTAAGGCATTCTCTATTTGACATTCCAATGACTTCTGAAACTATTTCTGCTCTATGGAATTAGAAGGCCCTGTCTTCCAGATTGTGCTTGCTTGTTTTGTCTCTTGTGACGCTTCCGTCTGTCTGATTTGGTTTCCACCCCAGGCGCTGGATTACGAGCAGATGCAAAGCATGCAGTTTAGCATTGCCGTCAGGAACAGAGCTGAGTTCCACCAGTCGGTGATCTCTCAGTACCGAGTGCAACCGACTCCAGTCGTAATTCAAGTCACTAACGTCCAAGAAGGCATTTCATTCCGCCCTCCTTCCAAGACATTCACTGTGCCAGGGGGTATGAGCACTAACAAGCTGGCTGGCTATATCCTGGGAACATATCAAGCTACTGATGAAGACACTGGTAAAGCTGCCTCAGCTGTCAGGTAAGACGGGCTTTCGATCCTCTCAGGCCTTACTGGAGCTTTCATCTATAAGCGACTACAGCATAACGCTCTGCCCGCTAGTTGCCAAAACCAGAGCTACAAAAAGGGTGACATTGGAGAGCCAGACAACCCAAGAAGAGATATAAAGATAAATTATTAGAATGCATTGTGCCGTCAGCAGATATAGTATGCCCGTAAACTAGTAGACAGTAAAAAAAGGATGCCTTAGCCCATGTGGAAATCAGGAGAGAGCTTCACAGTTGAGACTTGGAAAAGGCTAGGAATTCATCAGAAGAGTGAGCACCAGTGAGATAAGACATTAAGGCTCAATTCAAGGCAAAGTCAGTAAGAGCTGAAGCATAAAGCACCGTACAGAGGAACAGTCACAGGCACAGGGTTTGGTTTACTTTGTTCTATTTTATTTTTCATAGCCAAAATTGGGTAACCAGACTAGTGCATGCATGAGTATTATGAATTGTGATCGACCTATGTCATGCTAATTTTATTGTTTTTAATTGCTTTATAAGATTTATTTATGTTTATTTTATGTGAATGGGTGTTTTACTAGCATGTGTATCTTTGTGCCTTATGTGTGTAGTTCCTCAAGGAGCCAGAAGAGGGCATCAGACCCCCTGGAATTGGAGTTACAGGTGGTTGAGCTGCCATGTGGGTGCAGGGAACTGAACCCGGAACCCTTAGAGAGCACCCTGATACTGTTTACATGTACATGAACACTTTTAGATCGTGCATAGATATGTTGGCTGTCTAATGAATAATATTTGTTAAACAAGTAACATTTTATATTTTTCCTATTATAAAACAGATATGTCCTGGGTCGTAATGATGGTGGTTTGCTTGTTATTGATCCAAAAACTGCTCAGATCAAATTTATCAAAAACATCGATCGAGATTCTACTTTCATAGTTAACAAGACAATCTCAGCTGAGGTTCTGGCTATAGATGGTAAGAAAGATATTTCCATGGTTTTGAACTAAATATTTAAAAAGCATTTCCTTCAGAGTAGATGGTCATGACTGCTTTGTATAATTCCTTTATCATAGAGATTATTATCATTATCTTAGGAACTTTCCCGCCTTGAGTCCGAGACCCCACACCTTAACCTAAGAGAGACTAAGAGTGTCCACTTCCCAGTTTAGTTGGTACCCACCATAACTCTGGTCCCTTTGGTTTACTATGGGTGAGGGAGAAAGTGTGCGTGTGTACATATGTGTGTGTGTGTGTATGATGTATATTCATCTCTATGTATGTGGGAATGCATGTGTCCATGCATTTGTGGAGGCCAGAGGAGCAATGCTGGCTGTCAGCAGTCCCACAAGACAGAATTACAGTCACACACACAGTAACCCCGGCTTTTTACATAGTGCTAAGGATCCAAACTTGGGTTCTCATGCTTGTACATCAAGTGTTCTCACACCCTGAGCCATTTCCCAAGCCTCACGAGGAATTTTTTGACTTACAGAAATAACTGAGTTTTAGAGGACAAGGAAAAATTCCTATAGACAGTCAATCCACAAATCCGCTCCAAATGTAACCTCACGTTATGAGCTCCCTGTAAACTTGCATCATTAAGCAATAAAGTTTCCTCTCCTGAGATGTCTTAAAATAATATTCATAGAATGTATGTGTTAAACAATCTATAAAATTAATTTAAACTCAGTGTAATAAGCACCAAAAATAAACATCAAAAATATTAACATTTGGGAAAAACACCCCAACACTGAAAATGACAGAACTCATTCATCATCTCACCACCAAAGAGTTTTATTTTGTTGCTTGATTGTAAACATTAATTGTTTGTTTGCTTTTTGAAATGGGGCCTGACTATATGGAACTGGTCCTGTGACTCACTATGTAGAACAGGTTAGTTTCAAACTGACAGAGATCTACATGTCTCTGTTTCTAAGTACTGGGATTAAAAAGTCACATGCCACCACCCACACTGGCTTCAGTAAACTTTTAAGTATTAAGTAATAAATATAATTATTTATTCCAAATACTGGCACTCAAATTGCAGAAGCAAGATCCTTACAAGTTATTTTTTGTTTTAATTTCATTTGTAATTAATGAATCAATTACTTTGATTTCAAGAGAATTTAACTAATACTAATGTTACTTACTACACCAGACAACTTGGCAAGCTTGAATTGGTTTTATAAGTTGCAGAGATAGGATGATGTCTTTTTACTCCTGATAATAGCAAACACACCCTCTTTTCATAAGAAGTTATCATAGCTTGGGAACAAGAAAGAAATATAAAAATTTAATTTTGTAAATTGGGTGCAGGACCATATCTATAATCCCAGCTACTCAGGAGACTGAGGCCAAAGTTCACAGCCAGCCTGAGCAATTCAGAGTGACTCCTTCTCAAAAAAAACAAAAAACAAAAAAACAAAAAAAACAAAGGAAGGACAGGGAGGGAAGGAAAGGAAAAGAAAAGATGAATGAGAGGGGAGAGAAAAGAGTGTGTGAAGGGGGAGGAAAGCAGAAAAAGAAAGGAAGATGAAAAGATATAAAGAAAAGGGGAGTGGAGAGGAACAGTAAGGAGGAAGGGAAGGGGAAAAAACTCAGTGAAATCAACGAGAAAGAGAGAGAGGGAGAGGAGACGAGGTGCGGAAGATCATTTTTTGTTCAACTTTACTCTCTGTATTCCTTTACTATTCTTACAGAAAATACTGGTAAGACATCTACAGGCACAGTACACGTTGAAGTGCCCAGTTTCAGTGAAAACTGTCCCTCGGTGGTCCTGGAGAAGAGCGAGGTCTGTAGCAGTGCCTCACCGTCTGTGCTGCTCTCAGTGAGAACCCTGGAGAGGGGTAGATACACTGGCCCCTACACAGTGTCGCTGGAGGAGCAGCCTCTGAAACTGCCAGTCATGTGGAACATCAGAATGATGAACGGTGAGTGAGCGAACCTGCTTCTATGGGCCAAAGCTGTGGCTGCTGTGTATTTCCAGAGGACGGAGGTCCTTTCTGAGAAAAACTGAAAGCATTGCTTTGAAACTAAGACATGAGCCTGGTCACTTCTGAAGAGGAGAGAAATTAGATGAGTTGAGCATCATTTACTATTTTCTGGGTTTGTAGTATTGTTGTTTGAGACAGGTTCTCTTTGTGCGGTCTAGCCTGGGCTGGAGCTTGCCCTGTAAGTGATAACCTTGAGAGTACAGTAGACTGACAGCTGCAAAGCCACTAGACAATGAAAACGAGGGAATGATTTCCTCCTAAAGCGTATCATGTTTATCATACATTTTCTGAGTTTTTCAAAAGGTTTTTCTGGACTGCACAGTGACCATCAAGCCATTACTAGTCCTCTGTAAACACACTTTCCCTCACTGGTTTCTGTGCAAATCTTGCTTCCTCTCGTGGATGTGCTCCATGGTATCCTGCAGTCGTAGATCAGTCTTGGCCAGAGACACCAAAGAAATCTCGATCTCTCACTCTCGGCGTTCTGATCTTATTTCGACGAATAGCTCCAAACTGTATGTGCCATTGGTCTCCAAAGGAGTTTGCCAGATAGACACATGGTCAATGAACAGACAGCTGGGAATGTGGCTCAATGGTACTGCTCATCCCTAACATGCACAGGGTCCCAGAGTCAAATATTGGGGTGACAGGGTAGGGGTGACTGAATTGAGTTATGTTGGTCAACGCGAACTGTGTAGCCATGGCACAATGTCAAGGGCACTGTGGGTTCCAGAACGATTCAAACAATACAACACTGCCGGGGTTCCTACTTAGAAAGAGGTGATAAAGAACAGGTGGTGCTCAGGTGTCTAATAGGCAATGGGCCCCACCACTAGGAACCCTATCACCCAGGCCCTCAGCTCTGAGGATAAGCAAGAGGAACAGATGAGAGAGAGCACCCCCAAAGCCAAAAGTGGATGTCAATGAGTCAGACATGAAACCAGAGTTTGAAAGCGTACATGAGGTCATGTGCCTGTAAGTATTGGTGCAGATATACACAAGAGTGGCTAAGTTCAGGATATAGACATGACAGCTTGATGCCCTGTTTCCCACCATCTTTAGTGGAAATAAACAATACAGGGCTGGGTCCTTGTGGAGGAGAATCATGGGTCTGTCGGGCTATGGAAGAGAATGACAAGAAGATACCAGAGGGGCTCAACTTTTTGGCTTCTCTGGGATCCATTGGATGAAAAATTGTCTTGGGCCACAACCTTGGACCTGCAAGAGCCCGGGGGCTGCAAAACATATATATATTTCCACAAGACTATGTTTCATGGCACAACACTATGAAGCTGTCTTCTAAAGACTTCAAGTACTGAGCAATCAGTCTATAAAAACAAACAAACAAGAAAATCAGTATTTTGTGTTTTATTTAGCTTTTACAATTTTGTGTTCAACTGTATCTACAGCTATTTTGGGCTACATGTGGCCTACATGATTGGACACTCCTGGTGGGCAGCCTGACCCCGCCAAACCCCTTACCCACTCAGCACTGCTCCAACCACGCCAGTCTGGCTGTTTGTGGCCATGATTGCAAGACAGTTCTGGCACCATTATCACAAACTGCCTAGTCTCACTGTTGGTTTTCACTTTTTTTGTAGCTACCTCAGCACTTCTACGAGCCCAGCAGCAGGTGTCTCCAGGAGTGTACAGCGTCCCAGTCATCGTGAAGGACAATGAGGGCGGGCAGTGTGACACACCAGAGATCCTGACCCTGACAGTGTGTCAGTGTGATGACCGGAGCATGTGTCGAGCCCCGAATCCGAGCAGAGAGCCTATGAGACACAGAGAGTCATCCTGGAGGCTGGGGCCCGCTGCCATCGGCTTGATCCTGCTAGGACTCCTGATGCTCTTGTGTGAGTAAGCTAATACGCCCTTCGAAGTCCATGGCAAGGGTATCATTTGCAAGAGTCATTGTGCTCATCTGTGTAATGGGAGAAGCATCATTCTCTAATCACTTAGTTGGTAAAGCTAAAGGGAATTGCTAGAAAAAAATTCTTAAATGTGTTTAGCTTGTCACTTAACAGCAACTTAAATACAGCAAAGCAAGTCATGTATGCAAACATTTCAAAAAAGAAAGAAACAGGGCTGGGGAGATGGCTCATCAATAGTGTTTGCCTCACAAGCATAAGGACCTGCGTGCAATCCTGCACCTACCTAAAAAGCCAGGTGCCGTGATGGATGCTTGTAATCCCAGCCATAGAAAGACCGAAGAAAGAGACACACTGATTCCTAGAACTCACTGGCCAGCTAGTCTACCCTACTTAGTGAAGCACAGACCATTGAGAAGCCCTGTCACAAACAGAAGTAGAAGACACCCACGGAATGATATTCAGGTGGTGCTCTGGCCTCCGTGAGTACACTCATATGGTGTGTGCTCACAAGCACATTCCACACACGCGGAGGGTAGGGGACAAGAGTGAGGGAAAAATTATAAAGATGCTCTACCTTCAGTCAGTTGTGTTCACAGTCGAAACCATGCCTTATTCATACGCATGGGCTTTCTAAGATGTACATATACATCTCTGACCCATACGCTAGTCTCATGACTACAGTTCTAAAACCAATGGATGCTGGTCAAATAACCTCAAAGAGGTCATCTAGGATCCACATTAGCAGAACTTGAGCCCTGAGGATTTATTATTTAATCCAACAAGTCCTCAAAATAGAGTTTACCCCTTTTCTCATGTGCACCCTTTAAAATATTCATCCCTGGGCTGCAAAGGTGGCTCGGTAGTTAGGAGTACTTTCAGAGGACCTGGGTTCAATTCCTAGCACCCACATGGTGGCTCACAACCACTCATAACTCACAGACACACATGTAGTGAACACTCATACATATAAAATAAGCCTTTAAAAACATTTTAATGTTCACACATAATAGGAAGACATTTAGAGAAACTACATGTCTTGCTGTCTTTTAATAAATGTGCATTTTAGTTTATTCAATAGATAGATTTCTGGAAATTTTCATTATAATCAAAATTTCATTACTGAAATGATACTGTGAATGTGAAAATCCTCTACTTAGAGAAACTTTGAAAGGAGTCGGGTAAGAGATCTTCAATAAATTCACAATAATTCCTTAGTTTATTACTGCATCATAAAATAAAAATGGAAAAACAGTTTTTCATGGTATATATATGTATATATATATTCTACTTCAACTGTCTTTAGAAATATGGTTTATGAGGCAGAGAGATTGCTCAGTGGTCTTAAACACATAGCTCTTAGAAGTACATACAGTTGATGGCTCACAACTCCCTATAGTTCCAGTTCCAGTGGACCCAGCACCTTCTTCTGGCCTTCAGGGACATGTGCACTCACATGTACATACCTACACACAGATACACATGTGTGCACATTATTAAAAATAAAATATATTAATGATAAATACAATTCATATAAGCATCATATTAAAATAATATAATATATAATAAAATATGCTATATGAATTACATCCCATCTATTTTATAACTTGAGCTATTTTTATACTAATATATGACTAATATAATTTGCATAATTATGTAGTTCATTCTAGCAATATTAGCAGGTCTTCCTAGCATCCGTTACTGTCTTTTCCCTCTCTCAGACAACCATGATGAAGACACCATTTGCTTCCCCTTTGAATCGATGGCTTAGATGATACAACAGCTTGGGATCACAGAACTGAAAAGCCATGCATCCAAAGTTCAAACCCTAGAAGTCTGATTCAGAGATGGACTTTGCTAACCTTTCAGGGAACCACTTATAAGCGGACAGTTCAAGCATTAGGGATCCTATGGCCTTGACAGCGCAGAGATGGAGAGGAGACAGTGACCACAGAGAGGAGATCAACAGCTAAGAGCCCTGGCTGCTCTTCCAGAGGACCTGGATTTGGATTGCAGCACCCACACGGTAGCCAGCAAGTGCCTGTAACTCCATTTCTAGGGAATCTGACACTTCCTTCCAGCCTCTGCAGCATCAGGCAGGCACACAGTACAAAGATGCAGGCCAAACACCCACACATATGAAAAAATGTTTTTAAATGAACATGTCTTACCCATTAGCAGAAAGAATGACACAGTGACTGGAAGACCCTCCACGCTAAGGACTCTCGGTTCACAATTAAAAGTGCATTGATGGGGACTGGGGGGACGACCTGGATTCCAGGTCCCAGCACCTCACCCCTACATACAGCACACTAACAGCCATTGATTAAACTGTCTTTAGGCACTGTTGCACTTTGCTGGTCAATTGCTCTTTAAAAAAGATCAGATTCTGAAGTATTATCAAAATCACCTAAAATCCTGGTTATGGGGTATCATAGTTTTGAGTATATTTGCCAGACATAATTGATACAGTCAACATGGACAAACAAGTTCAATAAATAGTAATAACAACAATAATAGCAGCAGCAAGTAATAATAACAATAAGTATTATGGAAAGGAATTATAGAACTGAACAAACCCTCCAAGAAATGGCCTGGCCTCCTACAGCTCATGATCACTGGAAAATTACTGCATTTAACTTACCAAATTGTATTCTGTAGACACTAATTTTGTTTTCAGTAAATATATTCCTTTAATGTTTGAATTATTGTATTGCCTTTGTAACACTTTTGAAAATTGCCGTGTCAAATAGTTTCCAATGGATTCAAGCGTTCTCTTGTTATCCTTGTTCCTGTCCAGTGGCCCCGCTTCTGCTGCTGACCTGTGACTGTGGGTCAGGTCCCATCGGAGGAGGAGCCGCGACAGGTGGCTTTATCCCTGTGCCTGATGGTTCAGAAGGAACAATCCATCAGTGGGGAATCGAAGGAGCCCAGCCTGAAGACAAGGTGAGAATCCGGTTTGTAAAACAGTTACTGCAGCCTTGCAGTGGGAAATGATTCATATTGAAGTAGGAAAGGGGAATAGAGGGAGCCCAAGAGACATCTTAACCCTAAGAGGAGAGTTGAGACTGTCATGGATGGGAACTTTTAGGACTCCAGCTCTCAGAAGTCCTGTCCTACAAAGGGCCACACTCCTAAAAGAATTTTAATGTTATCACTTACAAGTGGGCCACACTTCATCTATATTACACTGAAATATGTGTTTGTCCTATAACTTGTAGGAAATTACAAATATTTGTGTGCCTCCTATGACAACCAATGGTGCAGATTTTATGGAAAGTTCTGGTGAGTAAACATCAGATTTGTTTATTGATTTGTACTGGGATTTGAGCTTAGGGCTTCATGCATGCTAAGCAACTGTGCCCATCCTTTTTTATGTTTTCTCTTTTGAGATAGGCTCTCACTAATTTGTCCTTGAACTTGAAATCTCCCTGCCTCAGCCTCCTGAGTAGCTGAAATTTATTTTTGAAATGTATCTTTGAAAGTAAGGGCAAGTTAGAGAAGAACTAACCAAAATTAAGAAATGATCACCAATTGCACACTTGTGTACATAACAAAAGATATCACCACTGAGATTAGAAGCTGGCTTTATAGTTCTTTGTGTCTTAGCCCAGTCCATAGAATTGGTCTGCCCTCCATGCGTTAATTCACTCACTGATGTTGCTGTTTGGAAAAATCTAAAGACTTTTTTTTCATTTTCCGAATTTTAATGAATTGAAGCAACTATAGCTCTCAATCAACTAATTACTAACTTTAAAATATTTTTAATTTATTATTTTATCTTGTTTAGAAGTATTTCGCCTGCATATATGTCTATTCAGCATGTGAATGCTTGTTGCCCACAGAAGACGGAAGAGGATATAGGATCCCCTGGAAACAGGGTTAAAGATGGCTGTGAGCCACTATAGGGGTACCAGGAACGGAACCTATCTTTTGGAAGAGCAGCCAAGTCCTTAACCTCTGAGCCATCTCTCCAACCACTAATTAATAACTTTTAGTTAGGAACTATTTTACAGTATTAGAAAATTCTAAATGAAAATTCAAGCAACAGCTGTGCCTACTACCAACTATGTCTATTGCTAGTTCAGGTCGGGTTATGTTTGCCCATCAAGTCTCATGTGTGCACATCTGTGCCTCATGTGTGAGCATTCATGCCACGTGTGTGTGTGTGTGTGCACTGTGTGCACATCTGCAATTCTGTCCCTCTTCCTGCTGTAACAGCATCAACTGTGTTCCTGATTGAGTTCAGTCCCTAGTTCTGTGCAATCACCATGGGGCATGAAGCCTAAAGCTGACATTTAAGTGGATCTGTTATTTCTTTGGGTTTACTGAGTAACAACTTCAATCATGTCTCATTACCAGAAGTCACTGTAAACTAACATGCAATAAGATATGACACTCACAGGAATTTTATTCTTAATTCTATAGTTAGCAAAAATCTACACAAGTTATCTCCAGTTATGTGGCAGCCTTTAACCGCTTCTCAAATACTCACTTGCTTCTCCCATTACAATTATATAGCAAAAACTAAACTTAGAATTGTCTGTAAAACATAGCTCATGATGAACTTTAGAATTGGTCACGTGGTTTAGGGTACTGGTTGGTACTTCAAAGGACTGAGGTACAATTCCCAGTACCCACACTGAGGGGTTAATAAACTGTGAATTCCAGTCACAGGGGATCTGATAGCCTGTTGCAATTTCTGTGGATACCCATACACATGTGCCCACATTCTCACATGCACAAATAAAAAGTAAAAATAAATTTAAATAATCTATGAAAGCATAACATGAAAGAAATGGGAAACACACCATAATTCTTTAAATTTCCCATGGATACTATCTGTCACTTTGCACGGCCCCATCATGGAGACTCTCTTCATCTCCCATACTCAAATTACATGGCTGCTTGCCTGCAATGTCATTGTACCTGAGAACACATGCGCTTGGAAGCTTTCCACAGCTGATCACTGGTGGCTGTTTTTTCACGTTGTTGTTTCTGGCTATTGCCACTGACAACCCAATTCCCCTGTACCCTCCTCTAGTTGACTGACATGTTTTGTGGTTTTCCACCTGCCCACGTCCCTTTGCTGTTACTCTCACAGAAACCTTCTGCAATGCTATTTCCCAGCCACACCACCATACTTTCCTCACGTTGTGGCTTTATATGGCAATTGTCTGTCAAAAATGAGAGAACTTTAAGGCCTAGAAAGAGCTCAGTCAGTCAAGTGCTTGCTGTGTGAGCATAAGACCCTGAATTCATGAAAAAGCTAAGCATTTGGACCATGCTGGGGCAATAGGGGAGGCAGATACACGGTGCTCACTGTTGGAGAGTCTAGCTGAATCTACAAGTTCCAGACCAGTGAGAGACCCTGGCTCAGAAGAGATGATGGTGTCCTGAGGGTCAGCACCCAAGACTGACTTCTGACAAGCCTGACATATGCACACATACCACATGGGCATGAGCGCACCCCTGAGAGTGCACACGAACATACACATACATATGCACACACGGGAGCCTTTAACAAGTCACAGCATGAACTCTCAGAGAACCCTCTCTCTTTTCTGCCTTTAGAAGTCTGTACAAACACATATGCTGGAGGGACAGTGGTGGAAGGTGCTTCGGGAATGGAAATGACTACCAAAGTGGGAGCAGCTACTGGGTCAGGAGCTGCAGGGACACTTGGCCCCTGTTCCTTGGGTCACTCAGGAACGATGAGAACAAGGCATTCCACTGGAGGGACCTTGAAGGACTATGTTGCTGCACCGGTGAACATGGCTTTCCTAGGTTCCTACTTTAATCAGGTAACTGCGTAGCAAACTGTCAGGCTGGGTTATCTCATTCATATAGGAAATCTGGTTACTTGATTATATACATGGGTTTTGAGATTCATTTCTTCTACACTTTTTTCAATGTAAGGAAAGAAAAGCTTCCTGTTTTGAAAATAAATCAGGCCGGGCGGTGGTGGCGCACGCCTTTAATCCCAGCACTCGGGAGGCAGAGGCAGGCGGATCTTTGTGAGTTTGAGACCAGCCTGGTCTACAAGAGCTAGTTCCAGTGCAGGCTCCAAAGCCACAGAGAAACCCTGTCTCGAAAAAAAAAAAAGAAAAGAAAAGAAAAAAAAATAAATCAGGTAATTTTGGTGGCTGTCAAAACTGAGCCACTAGTTCAAATTCACAAGCCAAGCCAACAAGGACAAAGTTAATACAAAGTCCCCATGGGGTGGAAACTGTCTCAGTGCACGTTGAGAAAGCTGCCTGTCCCCAAGACAAAAATCAAGCAGCCCTAGTGATAGACTCCAGGCAGTATATACAGTTGCTATGAAGACTGAAACCCAGATGAAATCAAGAACTAATACAAAACTAGGCTAGACTCTTTGATGGACTGTCAACCATATTGTCAATTCCCCAAACAAAAATGTAAATTAAAGAATATTTCCTGAAACCAGACTCAGAAAGACTCATATCCTGCTTTCTCTAGTATGTGGATCTAGATTTACTTTTATCTATGACACGAAAGCAGGAGGGGATTTCTTGAAAGGGAAGGGAAAGAATAGGAGAGAGGAGGCAGTAATAGGAAAAAAGCCATCTCATGTTTTCTCTCATTGAGAAAATCTATATTTAGCTATATATGCATATATAGCACATGGACTATTTGGGAAGAGGAAAATGGCTAGCAGGAGGGAGGGGAGAGCAAGGAAGGGCAAGCAGGGGTCTAAATATATATTTATGAGAATGTCGTAAATCTATTATATTGAACATTAACTAAAAACATACTAACAAAAATAAATGAAAACATTTTAGCTATCCAAAGGAAAAAAATAACCAAATTTAAAATATGAAGACCATTTTCATCACTAGTGGGGATTTCCTAATGTGTGGGTTCACTCTCCAGCCTTGGGCTTTATGGATAAATTCAATGGTCTTTGTGAGGTCTGTTTCTCCTCTCTCCGTCTTTAGAAATCGTTTGTCTATGCCGAGGAGGAGAGTGAGCGGGAAGTGAACGACTGTTTGCTGATCTACGATGACGAAGGCGAGGATGGTGCCCCCTATTCGCCTACCCTCAGCTCCTGCAGCTTCATTCCTGATGACCTAGATGACAGCTTCTTGGATTCCCTTGGCCCCAAATTTAAAAAGCTTGCAGATATATGTCTCGGTATTGATGATGAAGCCAAGCAGGCAAAGCCAGGCCCTAAAGACAGTGGTTCTGGGGCAGGCGTCAGTGCTCGCTCTGCGGAAGTCCCTCTGTCAGCTTCTAACAGGTACCAAACTTTGCCTGGCAGTCTTGAAATCCCTCAGTCGGGTTCTCAAAGGTACCAGACTTCGTCTGGCAGTCTGGAAGTCCCTCGACCAGTTTCTAACAGATACCAAACTTTGCCTGGCAGTCTGGAGGTCCCTCAGTCAGGTTCTAAAAGGCACCAAACTTTGCCTGGGAGTCTGGAGGTCTCTCAGTTGGGTGCTCAAAGGCACCAAACTTTTCCTGGCAGTCAGGATGCTTCTGTTTTGTTCACTTCCGGGTCTGTCCACCCTGCCATTGCCATTCCTGACCCTCTACAGCTTGGTAACTACTTGCTCACAGAAACTCAGGCAACTTCAGGTTCCCTCATGCAGTCCACCACTGCCACCTCTGACCCACGTCTCACCCAGAATGTCACAGTAACAGAAAGAGTGATTTGTCCCCTTCCTAGTATCTCTGGCAGCATAGTGGCTCCCACAGAGCTACGAGGCTCCTACAGTATGCTCTATACAAAAGAAACCTGTTCCCATCTATGACCAAAGCAAACTGGAAAAATATACTAGCCAAATTTGGATATTTGTACCCAAATATCTTTTTAAAATCCAGCAAAGCTTGTGGTATTGGACTAATTTGGCTCCTACTGGATAATCTCTGATGATGATCATGATTTACAAATTCTTATCATATACAACAGCTAGGTATGTTGTCATTTCTAATTCTCTGATTTTTTTCAAGCACAAGTAAACCTGTATATTTTCAGAAAAAAAAATCTTAAGATACTATGTAGGGAGTGTTCCTAAGCATCTTTCCAGTTCTGTAATATCAACATCAAAGGAAGACGCTGTAGCCCTAAAACGCAGTTGCTTCCTTCTTGGAGTTCAGGTTCCTGTCTCTGTCACCTTTCTGGCATCATTAATAAGGATATGAGAGTATTATTAATAACAATGGGAATCTGAGGGGCATGATGAAGCTTTCAGGGCAGCTTGGGACAAGGGTAACGGATGCAGCTCAGGGGTTCTGTCTTTTGCTCAAGCCGAGGGCTGTGGGTGAATGTGTTTAAATTACTGCACCTATATTCTATGTGTATTCACAATAAGACAGTTTTTAAATACAAGTAGCATAGAACACGTAAGAAAGTTTAGTACATGTAAATAATATTTTGTATGTATTTTAAGCTAGTCCAAGATAATGCAACTTCATACAGAAAACACGAGCTCCCTCACAGATACTCCTCCAAAGCTGATCCTGTACCAGTCTTTTAGAAAGGAGCCCTTAGTGTAAGTGCCAACGAGTAGGACTGGCTCACAGATGCACATGAGGTGTGGTGTGCAAATAGCATTGAGAAGGGCTTGTGGGAGGAGAAAGCGTAGTTTTTCCTCTAAGCCAAAAGGGCCATGAACTGAAATAGCAGACAGTAAGATGAGTGAACGTGTATCACTTTAGGAGAACATGAAATCAATTTCAAGTGAAACAGAATTGGACAGCTGTAGCAATTAATGCCGAGTGTGAGGATGCTGTGTGAGCGAATGTTTGGAGCAGGGGTTCTCAGCCTTCCTTCAGCTGCAACCCTTTAAGTCAGCGAAATTATTTTCACTGCTACTTTATAACTGCACCTTTGTAATGGGTCGTAATACAAATATCTGATATACAGGATATCTGAAATGTGACCCCTGTGAAAGGGTCAGTCAACACCTTCCTCATGACCCTCTGGTTGAGAACCTCTGGTCTAGAATGAGAGTTGCCCTAACAGTAATACAGTTCTTCCAGACTGGTAATTCATGACCCCAACCTTCAGCCCACAAAGAACACCCTACCTCACCCGCTTCTCAGCGTTACTATCTTAGCCAAATCTTTCCAGCTCAGTTATTTCAAATTGCATGAAAAGTAAGAATTTTAATTTTCCTTTCCAGGTTTTTATTTTTGTTGTTGATGTTCGTTTTTGTTGATTGGTTCATTTTGTTTTGTTTTGTTTTGTTTGAGACAGGGTCTTGCTGTAGCTAAGGCTGTCGTGAAACTTGTTATGTAGTCACGCTACCCTTGAACTTGTGAACCTCCTGAGTGCTGAGACTGTAGGCATGAACCACCACATACATCAGATTTTTTTCATGATGAAAACTTTAAAATGTTTCCCAGACTTTGAATATTAATTAATTGTGTTTTAACCCTAAAAGTAAATACAGTCTAAAGATATTGGAGGTGAAACAAACACCCAAATGTCACTATCCATAAGACCTATCCCTTTTGCTAGCATTGTGATTCCCAGGAATGTATGTATTAGGACAAACAGGTTGAGAAGCTTAAGCAGCCCATGTTTCTAAGACAACACTTTCAGCATGCCTGTTCTGAGTGAGATGAGCCCAGCATGTAGAGAAGCCCAGCATGTGGGGCAGCCCGCCCCTTGCTTCTGCCCATGGACTTCCTCTGATCCAGAACGCAGATGCTGGTCTGTGCCTCTGTTAGACTAACAATCAGAACAGTCCTTACTCAGTCTGCAGAGGTGGACTCGGGTTTCTCAGAGCACTTTAGCTTTTAAACCCAACTTATCAAATGGGGCTTTGGAGCCCGGCCTGGTGGCAGATGCCTATAACTCTGCACTTGGGAGATGGAAGTGGTAAGATCAAAAGTTCAAAGTCATCCTCAGCCACATAACGAGCCTGGCTACATGAGACCTTGTCTCAAACAAAAGGTTAGAAAGATAGCCTCAAAAATGGATATTTGACTGCATTATTAAGATGCAGAGGAAACCAGGTCACAGTGGTAAAGCTTATGTAGATGAAAATCTAAATGTGTTTTTAAGTTTGAATGTATTGATCTTTGGAACAGCCTAGGAGTTCTCTCCATTTATAACAATGTATCTGTATTTTTTATTAAAAATAAAAATTGTTTTAAGTAGAAAATTTCAATGTCCTTTGACTTTATATATTACACATTTTAAGCAGTGCGTAATAAAACGCATAGCAGGGCTGGTGGCATGGCTGAGTGGGTGAAGTGCTTGCAGTCAATCTTGACAACCTGAGTTTGATTTCTGGGTCCTACATGGTGGAGGAGAGAGCCACTCCCAAAAGTTTTCCTCTGGTCTCTACATGTACACTATGGCTCATGCATGCCCCCCACAGAACAAACAAACACACAAACAAAACAGGTATTGTAACACTGTTACAATAAAACTGTCAATAAACCTTAATCACTCTGTGAAAGAAAGAGTTTTCCATAATGGTTATTAAGAAATGTGTTGTAAGGTGTATTTGAATCTTTTAACAGTATTTAGCATTTTGCTCCTGGATAATACCTCTTCCTCATTCTCCAAGACAAGAAGGAAGTATCTGAAGACCCAGAATTGCCTTGGGAGGATGCAATACTCAAGGAGTTCGAAGCAAAAAGCTTTTAGAAACTGGTTGCTTTTAACCATGCACATTGTGTTTGGACGATAGGAGTAACCTCACAAGCTCACCCTTCTATAATGACTTGGAGAGAGATGCTGGTGTAAGAGGTGATAGTGTTCAGTACCGTGACAGACTCTGTACCATGACACTGTGAAGAGCCATCTGCCCTCGTGGTAGCTTGTCACTAAATACATGCCTCACTGTTACATGTCCTTTGAAGAGGTGCCAAGACACAGGATCTTGCTTCTGATGGGCCCTTCCCCCTTAAAACTGAACAGTCAGGCTTAGATGAAAATAATGTATAGAAAAAAATAGATAAAAGTGGTCGCTAGATGAAGAATCTTGAAGAATGATGAATGACTTACTGTGAACATTCTGAATCAATGCCAAAAAAGTGAAAGTCATTTAGGTAAATTACAAAATATTACTAGATTCTATTCATAGAAAGTTCAAGAAATGAAAATGACAAGGCTGCATATAAGGAAATGGCCTGGTCAATAAAGTGCTTGTTATATTTTATCCCTGAAAACACTCAACCTCTAAAACCCACATACTAATCCCAGCCAGTGGGGAGCTGAGTCAGGCAGATATCCCCAGAGCTCACTGGCCAGTCAGCCTTACCTCACCAGTGAGCTCCAGGCAAATGCACAACCCTGTCTCAAACAGCATGGATGCCCCCGAGAAATGACATCTGAGTTTGATTTCTGGCCTCCATACACATCACACACACACACACACACACACACACACACACACACACACACCACATCCCAAACAAAACAAGGCAAAATTGGTCTGTTTTAATTTTGTGACCTCAAAGATAAAGTCACAGTGTGACAGGTACGTGTGCGACTGTCTAGCTTCAATGACATCAACAGTTCGGAAATAAATACAAGCAGACTCCTTACGGGTGGCTGATCTGTTTTTTCACATCCTCTGCTCAGTCTACAAAGAGGAATTCTGAATCGGCAATTACATGGCTTAGCATTTATTCAGTAACACAGTCTGGAATGGTTTTAAAGAAGAGGAGCAACTGTTCAATAAAGAAAAGTAACCGTCATTTCAGTTCCGGGTGCCAGAATCCACAGGTATCCCCCACAATCTAAGGCTCTCGACACTTTGCTTGGTTAACATGGGCTGAGATTTGTCCACAGACAATATGTCAGCCATGCTCAAGTTTGTGTCTTCACAAATATAAGACAAAGAAATACAGATGTGAAGGTTATAGGGTTAAAACTCAAGACAACGGCACTGGGGCAGTTGTAACAATGGTTGCAGTTACCAGAATAGGAACTGATACCGCTGAGTGCTTCCGTGTGGCTGGGAGAGCCCCATACTCTTGACCCTTAGACTGCAGTCACAGAGACAGAGACCTGGAAGGTTACACAGCAAAGGGAGCAAACATAAAAGTGTATCTACAGTCTCCCTCCTCTAGGAACAGCTCTTTGGAATACGCTCTTCAATGTCCACTCTGGACTTGAGCGCCTGAAAAATTAAAAAGAGTGGGGAAAATATAATGACAATGGCAAAAAGGGTTAGAAATATAAACATAGAGCCCAGAGATGAAAGTATCCAGGTCTGGTGGCACAGTTCTATAATCCTAGCTTCCCCAGAGTTCGAGGCAGGGTGACTGCAAGTTCAAAACCAGCCTAGACGACTCAGTGAGAACCTGTCTCAAAATAAGCAGCAAAGCCATTTGAGGATGTATCTGAGTTAGCTTGTGAGAGGCTCCGGGTCAACTCCCAGGGCTGAGGGAAACCCTTTTAAAATGTAGAACATGATGGCTCACGTCTATAAACCCAACACTCAGAAGACTGCAGCCGGAGAATAGTATGACTCTGAGACCAGTCTGGGCTACAAAACAAGACCCTGTATCAAGCACACACATATATAATATAATATAATATAATATAGTATAGTATAGTATAGACATGCAGATAGATGAACAGGTGTGTGAAATGTATTTATAGATAGATAAATGGTAATTTGATAGGTAGATAGTAGAACAAGACAAATGACTGATATATGACAGACAGACAGACAAGCATACAGGCAGATAGATAGAAAGACAGACAGACAGATATATAAATAGATAGAAAAATAATAGAAAATAGAAGATTGATAGATAATAAAGGAAAGCTAAATAATAGATGGATGGATTGATTAATTGATGAAAGATGGATAGATAGGATAGATAGATGGTAGATAATAGGATAGATAGATAGATAGATAGATAGATAGATAGATAATAGATAGATCAGAACAAGTCTTTTTTTATTGTTAAAAGAAAAATTTACATTTACTCCCTTTGCCCCAGGCCCTCCCGTTCCCCCACTACCCCACCACCCTCCCCCTGCTTCCTTGAGATGGGGCAGGATACCCTGCCCTGTGGAAAGCCCAAGGCCCTCCCCTTCCGTCTCAGCCTAGGAAGGTGTGCATCCATATAGAATAGGTTCCCAAAAGGCCAATACATGCAGAAGAGATAGGTCCCTGTGCCATTATCATTGGCTTCTCAGTCAGTCCCCATTGGCAGCCACATTCAGAGAGTCCGGTTTGGTCATATGCTCCTTCAGTCGTGGTCCAGCTGGATTTGATGAGCTCCCAATAGATCAAGCACACTGTCTCAGTTGGTGGGTTAGTCCCTCATGGTCCTGACTTCCTTGCTCATCTTCTCCCTCCTTCTGCTCTTCCACTGGACCTTGGTAGCTCAATCCCTTGTTCTGATGTGAATGTAAGTCTCTGGCTCTATCTCCATCCATCATGCGAAATTTCTATGGTGACGATCAAGCTATTCATCAATGTAACTATGGGGAAAAGTAAGTTCAGGCACCCTCTCCTCTGCTGCCCAAGTACCTAGCTGGGGACATCCCTGGGAACACCTGGGATCCCCTCCAGAGACAAGTCTCTTGACAATCATAACCCTCTGCTCCTCGACTGCACCTTGGAAGCCCAGTCCTTTGTTCTGATCAGAACAAGTCTTTAAGCTGAATGTGACTACGGTTTCTGCTGACGCATGTCATAGGCACCCAAACAAGCTATTTAGAAGTCACAGGCTCTTTTCCAGTAAAAATGTAAGAATCATCTAGAAAGCCAGGGGCAAACTACATGGAAGAGGTCTTGTAAAATGTGCTGTGTGAAAATGACTTCTTTAAAAGAGTCCTTTCAATCAAAAAATATTGCATGAAATTCTCAAAGAGTTAAAAAATAATATGTTAAAGAGGAGTCCTTCCATGGGTCAAGAGAAACGGCACATTTTAACAACTGGATTTGAAGCCACCTCCACTTTACTTTTGTTCCGGCTAAATATATAAGACCATCATATCCTCAGCCTTACACTCCACATTTCTTATCTTACAGTCCACTGAAGTCATTATTATTAACATGTTGAATGACTTGAACTGAAGTGTGACTTATATGATCCAAATTCCAAGGCAAAACACAGGCTTACACACACACACACACACACACACATGCCTAGATAACCACATAGCTTGGAGTAGCTAAAACAAGTCTTTTCACTGTCAAATCCATGGGCCAGACAGTCAAGCTGTACGAGCCCACAGTTTCTGCATTCATGCAGCATGCTTTCTAGCTTTGTTGATAAAAAAAAATTAAGAACAATTGTTCTTCCTGTCTCAGGCACTTCAGGAGCCGCCAGTTACCATTCAGCCATGGCCAGGTCCAAAACCATACCACACACAACCAGTCCTGAAAATGGCACAGAAATGGCACGAAGAATCCCCAGTACCAAAGATACGAATCTCTCAAGGGGGTTGACCCCAAGTTCCTGAGGAAGATGCATTTTGCCAAGAAACACAAAAGGCCTAAAGAAGATGCAGGCAAATAATGCAAAGGCTATGAGCACATGTGCAGAGGCCATCAAGGCTCTTGTGAAGCCCAAAGTGGCGAGGCCCAAGATGTCAAAGGGCCCCAGCCGCAAACTCGGCCTTTTCGCTTTCATTGCTCACATCAAGCTTGGGAAGCAGATTAGAAGCTACATGGCCAGAGGTTGTAGGCTCCTAAAATCAAAGCCCAAGGTTCAAACCAAGGCAGAGGCCTCAGCTCCAGCTCAGGCTACCAAAGGTGCCCAGACCTCTGTGAAGGCCCCATAAAAAGGTTTCAGTCTGCCAATTTGAAGACAGTGGATCGGTGTGAATATCAATACAATACTTGCAGATGATCAGGACATTATGCTGTTTTTACAAATAAACTTGAGGCAAGATCTGTGAAGAAGAAGAAGAAGAAGAAGAAGAAGAAGAAGAAGAAGAAGAAGAAGAAGAAGAAGAAGAAGAAGAAGAAGAAG
>JAQHUG010000549.1:196155-220405 GCA_028555095.1 Dicrostonyx torquatus | reverse complement strand
AGAAGAAGAAGAAGAAGAAGAAGAAGAAGAAGAAGAAGAAGAAGAAGAAGAAGAAGAAGAAGAAGAAGAAGAAGAAGAATCTAGATTTTCTACCTAACTTCATTTAGATAGATATCATTAAGAGTCTGTGTTTGGCCAGACCTTATTATTGATGAGGCTGACATTCCCTGTCCCTTCAAAACTGTTCTAAATTGAGTTCTAAAACACATTCTCTTCTGCATCTCTCCTATCTTCACGGCTGCTAGAAATTCATGATTTTTCCTCAGAAGCCACCTTTATGGTTATAAGCCAATATCCAAGTTTGTAGTAGTAGAAGGAACGGGCTGCATCCCGCTGCCGGCCTAGCTTAACCCCCAAAATAATCACAATGAAATTGTATTAATTTAATTGCTGCCTGGCCCATTATATCTAGCCTTTTCTTGGCCAGCTCTCACATCCTGGTCTAAAGCATTTACGTTAATCTGTGTATCACCATGAGGTCGTGGCTTACCGGGAAAGATTCAGTGTCTCTGACCTGGCAACTTCATGGCTGCTCTCTTTGACTCTCTTTCTTCCTCCCAGAATTCAGTTCTGTCCTCCCCGCATATCTAAGTTTTGCCCTATCAAAAGGCCAAGGCAATTTTTTTTTTATTTAACCAATGAGAGTAACACGAATACAGAAGGACCTCCTACACCACAAGTTATCTTTAAAATTTCATCTTTATTTTAATTATGCATCTGTGTGTGCATATATACACATGAGCGCAGTACCTGCAGAGCCACAGAAGGGTGGCCGATCCTCTGGAGCTAGGGCTACAAGGGGTCTGAACTGGGGTCCTCTGCAAGAGCAGGAAGTGCTTCAAGTACAGGGTGACTTTTCCAGCCCCTAAGTTGACATTAAAAACAAGCAAATAAAAATCCTTGCTGTTCTTTATAGAGACACAATATGAGATCCCAGTGGCTGTCTTCATTTATGCTGGTCTTGGACTTGTCTTTCAGTGAAGCAGACTAACAACAAATACATTGCCAAGGTAACCGCAGACCTATTCTGTCGGCCAAAACTCTCCCAGGGCTTCTCCTACATGCTGATGCCTGCAATGGCCACCTTCACCAACTCTGACTCACTAAAGATATTTCTACTGTAGAAGCAATCCCAGAGACATTGCTAAAAATAGGAAATAATGAGTTGTTCAAAGAAAGTCCACCAAAATTTTCATAAAGTTAAATTGTTATGGGAAGAATTTAGAGAAAAATTTGAAATCTTATCCCTTCTAATCAATCAGAAATAACTGTTTTAATGATTAACAAAAGATAAACTTAAAAATAGTTTCGGTTTTTGTCCATGTGTGTTTTGAGTTTCTCATTAACAATAGTTTAGACTTTGGAGACAAGCTACTAGGATTCAAACTCATAGCAAGCTGCCTAATGTCAACGGACTATTACTGTGGAGATAATAACCACCTGTACCTCATCAGGTTCTTGTCGTCATGAAATGGATTTGGGGCAAAGTAAGTAATTAGGAAAAGCTATATTTGCATGTAAAATCTTTAAAACAAACTCTAAGTTAGACATGCCGACTGCCTCCCCGACAGAATCTCAAACCATTTGGGGTTTTTATTTGTTTGTATGGGGAGGTTGTTTGTCTTTGTTTTTTGAGACAGGGTTTCTCTATGTAGCCCTGGATATCCTGGAATTCACTCAGTAGATCTAGCAGGTCTCGAGCTCAGAGATCTGAGTTCTCTGACACCCAAGGACTGGGATTAAAGGCATGTGTCACTGCTACCCTGCCACGACCTCTCCTCCTCCTCCTCCTTCTCCTCCTCTTCCTCCTCCTCCTCCTCCTCCTTCTCCTCCTCCTCCTTCTTTAGCAGTTTCTTTTTATGTTTTTCAGCAGTTTCATTTTTATTTTTTGTAATCTTTGTGTTAATTCTTTTTAAACTTCTTGCTGAGCCCTGGCCTTGGTAGGGCCAGGGACCCAGACACAGCCCTCCACCATAGTTCACATCCTCACATCACCATGGCACAGGCCACCCAGATCTTTATGGCCCCAGCAACAGCTTGATTCTCAAAGACTAACATGACCTCACCTGTCAGCCCAGAATACCGGTCCCTGTATGCCTTCGGTGACAAGAGGAGTCATGGATGTCAACACAGACCACAACAGGGCCATGGACCCACACATGGCCCTTGGCAGCAGCCCAGGCCCAGACATAACCATGGTCCACCCACCCTGAACCATTCCTCACCATGCTTGCCTTTCCAGATCTGCCTCTCTCCCCAGCACATGAACCCTTCTGCCTTGATCTCCCATTTCCCCACCCTGTATTCCTTCCCATAATGGCGCCCAACCACCCAAAGTCATGGACTCAGGGTTGATTTCCACCTGCCCAAGCCAAGTGGCCTGGGGTGGAGGTAACAGTCTTTTTTTATGCATATGCTCAAACCAAGTCTAGGGGATGACTTGTTGATTGATGGCTCATTTAAGAACGAGCTATCCTCAGCTACAGATTGAATTTAGGCCAATCTGAGCATGAAACTCTGCCTCAAAACAAATGCGTACGTTAGGAGTGATGGTGCATGCCTTTAATGCAGGACTCGGAAGACAGAGGCAGGTGGACCTCTGTGAGTTCAAGAAGAGCCTGGTTTACAGAGTCTACACAGTAAGTTCCAAGATAGCCAGAGCTATAAATACAGAACTTGTTTCAAAAAAAAAAAAGCAAAAACCAAATAAATCATATATTTGCTATCTGTCTGTGTAGGACCATCTCTGTGTAAATAAATACCTAGAACTCAGATCTCACATTCTGACCAATTGCCTTAATGCTGCTAGAGGCTGGAAAATAAAAGAAACCAGAGGGCTGGAGAGATGCCTCTGTAGTTAAGAGCACTGGCTGCTCTTCCAAATGTCTTGAGTTCAATTCCCAGCAACCACATGGTGGCTCACAACCATTGGTAATGAGATATAGTGCTCTTTTCTTGCCCGCAGGCATACATGCAGTCAGAACACTGTATACATAATAAATAAATAAAGTATTTAAACAAAACAATAAGAAGAAATCATATATCTTCTATTGGGAGAAAGTGGTCATTTTCAATATCCTATCAAATCCTAAACTGAAACTCAGGGTATGTATTCTAGGACAAAAATCATCCTCTGCTGTGTGTTTTTACTTTGTTCTTAAGATGGTGTCTTAGTTAGGGTTTCTACTGCTGTGAAGATACACCATAACCATGGCAACTCTTATAAAGAGAAACATTTAATTGGGCTAGCTTACAGTTTCAGAGGTTTGGTCCATTATCATCATGGCAGAACATGAAGGCTTACAGGCAGACATGGTGCTGGAGAAGGAGCTTAGAGGTCTATGTTGTGATCTGCAGAAAACAGGAAGTGAACTGTGTTCCATACTGGACATAGCTTGAGCATAGGAGACCTCAAAGCACACCCCCACAATGACCCACTTCTTCCAACAAGGACACACCTCCTCCAAATAGTGCCACTCCCTATGGAGGCCATTTTCTTTGAAAACACCACAGCATCTACTGAAAATTCTGAGACAGGCTGATTGTCTCACAGTGCTAACCAACGGAAACTCACCTGCTCTTAGCGACCACAGAGTTCTTCACATACAGCCTCATGTGGATTTCTGTCTGTTTAACTCCAAGGCTTCCCTGGAATGCTGCTCTGCTTAACTTGTTCATCCAATTAACCAATTAATTAGATGACAGCTCTAATCCCAATATTAAGAAATGAAAATAATGGCAGACTTTATTCCTCCTACATACCCATTGGAAAATTAATCAAAACAAGTTTTTGTTGTCAGGCTTACCTTTATTGTAGCTGAATTTGCATGAAACCTGTGTGACTCATTCCAAAGGTCTGGCATCACTTAGATATTGTTGTTTCAGTAAAGGTTAAGAGAGACAGTCTGTTAGCGGGTGAAGTAGAAAATTATGCAGAAGTTAACTGACAATTACCTCGCTAAATGTCTAATCACCTTTCAAGGTATACAGTCATGTTTGTAATAAACATTATGATTTGTACTGAAAATTAACCACAATGTCCTTATACAAGCTGGTAAGAGTTACTGTGATTATGAAGTAAAAAGTTTTCCCATGTATTTCTTTCATATAAAACTTCCTTCCTCTGTATAAGACCTTTCATTTTTAGAAAGGCCCCATGTATCCCAAACTAGCCTGAAACTCATTATGTAGCCAAAAATGACCTTGAACTTTGGTCTCCTAACTCTACCTTCACAGTGCTGGGACTGTGGATGTACTCCAGACACAGACTTCATGTGGTTCTGGAACAAACTCAGGGCTCTGTGCACGCTAGACAAACACTCTACCAACTGAGCTACATCCCCAGACCCTGTATCAGGTTTTTGTTTCACTGGTTGCTTAATATTTGAACATATTCCTTTTTAATAAAATCTCTACTTTGAGGAAGAACTAGGAGTTATGAAAACAAAATAAGGTCACAAAAAATAAAGCCGTAATAATGCTAACAAAACAAATTTTAAAAACTCTTCTGAGTGTGAGGGGTGGCTCACAGGCAAATCTCTGTGAGTTTGAGGCCAGCCTGGTGTACCGAGTAAGTTCCAGGACAGTCAGGTCTACACGAAGAAACCCAGGCTCGAAAAACCAAAACCACTCTCCTGAGAGGCTGAATAAGGTTCTGATGCTCCTCCCAAATGGTATGGAAAAGGCTGATCAGAATTCCCATTCCCTGTGTGTTTATTACATAAGTGGGTATGACTTAACTGCCATTTTTCCTTCTCTGAGGTTCTTGATTACTTTTGCTACAAAAGCAGAGCTACTGAATAGAAATGCCATTCACAATGTCAAACTGGAAGTCATGAAAATCATTTCAGTCAGAGCTGTTCATGCAAATGACCTCCATAGCAATGGTTTCCATTGTCTTCCCTGGAGGAACAAGCTCTTGCCCTCCCTAGGACAAGCACACATGGACACTCATCTCTCATATCCTGGTGGAATCTACATCCTACCTCCTCCTAAGAATGCAAACCAGCGACATCTTTGTTTACAGCACCTAGACTCAAACCTGGGGCGTACAGGGCACATCTTCTAGCATCGTTAAACTCCCAGAAGAACCAACACCATTGCACACCCTTAACTGCACTCTAAGCATCTTAACAGAGTCAAACATCCACGGACTTCTGAACTGGAGGGTTACATATCAGCTCAAACAATATCAACATTCTAAAGAGATCATATTCATGTTTGCATATTTTAAAATAATTGTTAAAGTGGATCAAAATAAGTATTTTCTTTAAGGCCTTGGGAGGTTTACTTTTGAGATTTTGTGTGTTTGTTCTATGATCTAAGTCATCTTTGATCAGTAGTGGTTTCTGTTGAATGTTTTCTATAAACACTGCAGTTGGCCTCCCATAAAACCCTACCCACTTTGTGAGACTACAGATGGATTCCAGGCCACTGTCAGCAGCTAAGGACACCCTCCTCTCATTCCTGACCATCACTGGTGACTTTAACTTTCTAAGAATTCTCATAAACAATCACAGAGTAAAACCAAAGCCATAGATTGACCATGAGTGGATAAAATCAGCCTTCCTAGTATTGAATTCCTGTAATGAAGATCTGTTCTGCTTGGTACCAGAAGGAAGGGGACTTTCCCAATTGCTCATGTTTTCTCATTCTGTCCTCCTGGGTGTTGGCTGCTTCTCTCTTTGCTGTAACAAGATACCTGACAAAGGCAAGCAACTAAGGAAGAGTTTATTTTGGTTCGCAGCATAAGAGCATGGGCTGTCATGGTAGGGAAGGCATTGAGGCAGGAACCTGGGGCATCTGGTCACATTGCACTCCCAAACAGGAAGCTGAGAGACTGAAAGCTGGTGCTGGCTACCCTTGCTTATTGTTCAGTCTGGGACCCCTGCCAGTGGATGGTGTTGCCCACATGCTGGGTCAGGCGACCCTCCTCTGTTAGATCTTTTGGAACCACTCATAAGCAATCTCAGAGATAAGTTTCCATGGTGACACTATGTCCTGTCAAGTGGACAATCTCGATTGACTGTCACACTTTGGGTGGACACAGAGATGCTTGCCAGTGGCTTCTAAGCTTTCCAGCTTCACACCTTTGAACAAACGGGTAAGTCAGAAAAATTTGTCCTTCGTGAACGAGGTTCAACCACACCCCTCCCTCATTTGGAGAGTTACCCATAAGCTCCAAGAAACGGATATCTTCTTGCTCTTTCCCACTTTGCCCTTTTACACACCACACATGTGCATGCATGCACATACACACACACACACACACACACACATGTATCCACACACTTTCCAAAAAATTTCAAAAGCCTATTCACTTCTTCATTCATAAATTTAACTAATAGTTACTGAATGAGTCCACTGTTTAATTTTTTGATTAATTTGTTCTTTGACATTTTCAAGGATGCAAACAATGGCTTCTGAGAACTCTCAATCCCTCCCTTCCATTGTTTCCCTCCCACTTCTGGAAACTTCTCTCTACAAGCTCCTTCCCATATTCCTGTGTTTTTCACAGTTGTGCTTTCCCAAGAGAAACTGGAAACACAGCAGAAACGCACAGAGAGAAATGGTGCGGGAGACTTGTCTGTTTCTGTCAATCATGTTTTAAATAAATACTGATTGGCCAGGTAGGAAGTATAGGCAGGTCAACCAGACAGGAAGTAGAGGCAGGGCGATGAGAACCTCTGGGAAGCAGGAAACTTCCCTGGCATTCCTGCGCAGACCACCAAGGAGGCAACAATGTAAGCTGCCCAGCTGAGAAAAGGTACCGAGCCATGTGGCTAACATAGATGGGTTAATATAAGTTATAATAGCTAGTAAGAAGCCTGAGATAATGGGCCAATCAGTTAATAACCTAATGTAGACTCTCTGTGTGATTTTCTTTGGGGCTTGCCGGCTGTGGGGTACTGGGAGGAACAGAAACCCCAATGAGCAGGCCCCTCATGTTACAGAGAAACATCCCAGCCCATACAAAGTTAGCATTCTGGACAATGTAGTAAGAGAAATACAGCCTGTTAGGATGTGATGTGCCAAGGAGAGACAGGGCACAGAGAAGCACGAAAAGGGGCAGTGACACCAGTAAAGCTATGGGGCAGAGAAGGACTTTATTGAGAAGATAAAGTTTGAGAACAAAGAAAATGAAGACCCAAATTAACAGCACAGATCATGCAAAGGGAAAAGGCTCTGAGGTGGAGCACAGGGGGCATATTTGAGATGGCAGATCATGGACAGTGGGTCAACATGCCATCTTCCCACAGCGCTCACTGGGTGCCAAGGGAGTCTTCAGCAGGCATGACTCAGAGGGAGGGAGTGTCAGGCGAGGAGGGCAGTACCGCCTGCCTGGGCTTTCCCAGGCCTGCTCTGTATACATCTCAAGTCAGCTTGATGACATTTAGGTCACACTGGAAACTCTACTTTGACCCAAGAGTAAACGCTTTGTCCCCCACTGCACAAATTCCTCTTTGCTACTTTTGCATCTTTTTCTATTGCTCCTCTTCCTCATGATCAACTAACAGTTTCCTTAAAATATTTAGGTTAAGGGACTCTGTCCCTACAGTCATGGGTCCTAGGGTGCTGACTCACACAACGTGTGGGGAACTGATGAGTGAGACACCAACTCACTGCGGTAGACTATGTTATTCTTCTCAAAGATTGGTGTCCTCACCAGTGCTCAGGGCTGCGTCTGCCTCCAGGGTGCAGACTGTTTATTAACAGTGTTGCTGCCTCCTCTGAGTTCTGCCAACTCTCACACTGCTGACTTTACCACTCTGCCCACCTTTAGCGGCTTGCAGCCTATAGTGCTTCCTTCTCACTTCCTAAGCTGCTGCATTTGGCTGCTGGTCCAAAAAGCGAGGCAATCCAGACACTTCAAGACCCGGCTATCAGCGTCTGACGCTCATACCTTGGCCTCTGGGGCATAGGACATGGCTCCTTCGCTCGGACTGAGGGAAGGATAATTCTGTTAACTTCTCCACCTTCAGGGTGATGAACTCTGTTCTCAGTTGGCTCCTGGACTCTGACGGCTTCATCCTCCCCCTCCCATTCCCAGCCACACTCAGTTCCATGTATATCCTGGATACTTAAATCTCTCAACCATCAGCCAGAGTGCTCCAGAACCTGACTCACACCTTCTCTCTCTGTTTGGCTGCAGGGTTGCTGAGGAAACACACATACACAGATCACATGTATATGCATGTGATTACATCCAGAGAGAGAGAGAGAGAGAGAGAGAGAGAGAGAGAGAGAGAGAGAGAGAGACAAGAAACACACATCAAAGACCAGCATTTTCTAACTAACCTATCAATTCACTCACGATGGGTATTCAAAGCATTTGCCTCCATAATACTCATTTTTTCACTTATAATTAATTCCTTCTGGTCTGTAGGCTAGGTCCAACGAATTTTTATCACTCTTCCAGTATGAAACTGACTAGGGCTGAGTCGCTATTTTATGGAGCTAACAGTCTTCAGACAGCATGATGGGAGAGCAGCTGACCTGGGGGGAAACAGCCATGTATCACAGCAACTGCTGCTCCACACGGGGAGTATGATTTGCTGTGGATTCAGAAGTCCTAATGGGAGATGGAGGATGATAGAGAGGGTCTGGCTTGGGTAGCTAGGTGACAAGGCCACCACTCACTCTAACAAGCGAGGAATGAGCACACTTGCTCTGGAGAGGGGGCAACAGGACAGAAATCCTTCTCTGCCAGTGTGTTGAGGTGACAGCTCTGCCACATCATCATGGTTGTTTGAGGTTCCCAGGCAATATCCGTGTATGGCTCGTGTATGAAACTTAGGAAGAAAGATTGTGGCCGATCTGCACAACAGAAACAGCTGCAGATTATGCCTGGTATCAAGGAAGGAGAAGAAAATGAAAACACATCATTGTATGAGCAGGGAGGGAAGGGCTAAGAAAGAGCAGGCAAGATGGCTCAAAGAGTAAAGACGTGGCTGCCAAGCCTGAGGGCCCTAGTTCATATAAATATATATATATATATATATATATATATAATTTCCATTCAAAAATTTCCACTTCCTCCCCTCTTCCCATTCCCCTCCCGCTCCCCCACTCACCCTCCTTCCTCCCCTGAGGACCCCAGTTCTCTCAAGAACCCACATGCCATCCCTGGCTCCATATGCATGCCTTCTACTTCCAGCCTTGACTCACACACCTCTGCCAACACACACACACAATGAAAAAATAAGTGTAAAATCATTTTTAATAAGTAAAAGGGGGAACCATAGAAAGAGGGATTACTTGACCATTCCTTCCCCCACAAATCTAAAAGCTGATTCCTCTCTATATAGTCCTTTTAGGTTACATTGAGGTATTCCATATTTTGTTCTATGTCTTTGTCTTATTTACTTAGACTTATCTCTCCAGCTATCATCTATTTTCATGGTCTTAGTGTTATGGATAGGATGTCAAGTCCCCCACAGAATCATGTGTTCAACTACGTGGTCCCCAGATGGTGATGCTGTTCTGGGAAGTAGTAGAACCATCTCAAGATTGGGCCTAGCTAAAGGAAGTGGGCTGCTGGAGGTGAACCTTGAGGTTTTACAGCCCAGCCCCACTTCTTTTCACTTCCTGACAGAAGACTCAATGTAACCAAAACTTTAGTTTCCACCACAGTGTCTTCCCTGTCGTGATGGACTCTACCTTTCAAACTGTGAGCCAAACAAACCCTTCCCCCTTCCTTAAGTTGCTTCTTGACAGTTATTAGGTTATGGCATCGAGACAAGGCAGGGCTTAAACCCAGGGTACCAGTACCAGCTAGGCAAGCACTCTGTCACTGAGTCACATCCTCAATGTGGTGTCGTTTACTAATCAAAATTCTGTAGGTAAGCCTACTGACCACAACAACTTTGTGCCTTACATGATTTTCTTGGGAGGTATTTTCTTACAACAGCCAAGTTGGGCTTTCAAAGTCTCAAAGATTAACTCTAATAATGTACTAAGAAGGATTGTCAGTGGAATTACATGGCCAGCTATCTATCTGACCTTTAGCTAAAAGACATCGATTATAAAAAGAGGCCAAGTGGTGGTAGGGAGGAGATACACTAATTTTTATTGATCGTTAAAACATTTATTTTAAGTAATATTAGGAGAGAACCCAAGACTAATCACTTAGAGATTATTATCATCCCCACTATGGAAAACAGGCAAATTTTAATGCCTGTGTGTGTGTGTGTGTGTGTGTGTGTTTGAATGTTTTGCCTGTGTGTACACATGTGTGCCTGGTGCCCAGAGAGGTTAGAAGAGGGAGATGAACCCCCAGGAACTGGAGTTACAAATGGTTGTGATCTACCATGTGTGTGCTGGGAACCAAATCTGGCTCTTCTGCAAAAGCAACAAGTAGTCTTAACCACTGAGTCATTTCTTCAGGCCAACTTCAACATATCTGAATGTAGTTATTGGAACAAAATATGTTCTGGGCTAATGAGCTTAAGCCTATAAAGAAAATGTGTGTACCATAATCTTTTTTTTAAGATTTATTTATTTATTAAGTATACAATGTTCTATCTGCATGTATGCCTGCAGGCAAGAAGAGGGCACCAGATCTCATTACAGATGGTCTGAGCCACTATGTGGTTGCTGGGAATTGAACTCAGGAAGTGCTCTTAACCTCTGAGCCATCTCTCTAGCCCATATGTACCATAATCTAAAGCTACTGTAGGTAGGGAGGAGCCTTGAAGTTAAAATTTTCACATCTTGTCAACATTTCCATTATCCCAAAGTCATCTTTACTACTTCATTGGACAGGACCACACTTAGCTTTGTATGCAGAGATTTATTAAATAAGTTTAACATCATCCAGGTGTGAAGAAATCAGGGGCCAAAGAGGTAGATATGAATCATCTGGTTCTCAGAAAGTCCCCTCAGCTGAGCCCTAGGCTCAGAATTGGCAAAGTGATGGCATCACACGGTGCAGGTAGGACTGGCACCTCTCAGGTCCTGGGACAGACGCCTTGTAGAAGGAATATTGCCTGAAGCTTACTTTGACAGTCCCATAGGCTGTTGAATAATTCAACAGAAATAAAATCTGTATTCACTAGTTCTTACACTGGAAGCTACAATTATCTTCATTAGAAAACAGTTCCTGCAGTCTTGATAATGAGGCATAAATATGTGTCTACAGTGCTCTTAGGTAGAGCTGAAAGCTTCCTGGGAAGGTCTGCAAACATTTTGGTAAGTCCTGCTGTCTCGGATTAGTTCTTCCAGCAAGAAGATTAGTTCTTCCAGAAGAATGGGTATTACTGCAGGTTATGGAGTGCCCACTTCTAGCTCAAGAGGAAGGCATAGAAACTGAAAGGCACTCTTCTCTCAATATTTAACTGTGTAACCGGGCAGAGGGGTCCACTCCACTGCGGAGGACAGTGAGCAGCAACTCATCTGTCACCAGCTCATCTACCGACCACCATACACAAAACAGGGAAGTCGGCCGGTGACCAAACTGTAAACAAGAGGATGTGCTTCTCAGCTCATAGGAGGCCTTTGCAGACTCGGGAGAGGTGCTGATGATAACACAGAAAGGCTGGCATTGAACTGTGAAAAGTGTCAGTTTGAAACTGAGGGACAAAGAGTAGGGGGATCTTCAGAGAAAAGAGGGAGCCACTCGTGACTAGTGACTATAGCGGTAACTCAGCTGCTTGAGCTAAATTTAGCGGCACCAGTTTCCCATCAGCCCTCTGCGCATGGAGGATCTTCCACTACTGCGATATCAACCAGAAATAAACAGAAGTGTTAATAAGATGTGAAAATTAAAACTTACAAAGCCCCCATCAGCTAAAGATTATGGTAAACACCTTTCTTTAGATGCTGTACTGGGTTAGTTCAAAATATATTTGTGCAGATACTTATTGCACGTATGTTCAAATTTACCTGAGTGTTTTCCACAATACTTTACTTCTTATGTGCAAAAGGGGATTTTTCCAACCTGTGCTGATTTCAATATCTGGACACCCATATTCAGTTTCTGCTTTTCAAGAGTTAATTTGACCAAGCCTGGTAGCACACCTGTAATCACAGAACTAGACAGGGAGGATGGGACATGAGGATCTCAAGTCTGAGGTGGGCCTGAGTTACAAGTGAGACTATGTCTAAAAATAACAGTAATTAGAATAACAATATAGCAATAGAGTTCAGTTTAACGTTTACTCACTTACTCTCGCAATAATATTGTATTAATTTTAACAGCTATCACTGAGTCCTAAAGTGCTGACTACTGCAGAAAGATTCATAAAGATTTTTGTGATTTTATTCCTACAGCAGCTCACTGTATTGGACGTTACTAACCGAGTTCAGCAGGACAAAGACTTATCTCTTTTGCCCTGCCATGTGAGCCTTCTATGGTCTCCTCGCCGCGCCAGAAAAGTTGCAAATCTGCTGGAAAGGGCCACAGAGATGAGTGAGAGGCCTTTAGAGGGACACTACTGAAGCCTCGCTCGCAACAGCAGGCCCCGCGCCGCGTGGCCCGCGTGTCTCCCCGTCGCCACCTGCGCTCATTCCTGCATCGCCAGCCCGTTTCCACAGCAGCCTTGCGATCGTGGGTTCCGAGTCCCGCTCCTTAGACCCTGTGTCCTGGGGTCTGGACAAGCTGCTAGAAAGTTCTCTACAGGAGCTGATCCGGGAGGAAAAGGGGATCAGGCAGGAGACACGACGGGGCGGGGCCAGCCACTCAAGGTCCCCAGCAGGGGACGTCACCGCCCCAGGTGCGGAGGGCGGGAACTGGCTCGCACCTCCCCGCGGAGCGCATTCCCCACCTCCAGGCTTGCGGGCCGGCCCCCGGCTACCCTTTCTGACCCGGCCACACCTGGAACCGCACCCCGGGCAGGGCTGAGGCGGAGAGGGGCGGCCTGGGGTGGGACCTGGTCTGGAGGATCCGCGGGGCGCCGGCAAGGCCCGGAGGCGAGGGTGCGGCGGAGCGAGGCGATGGCGCGGAGCCCGGGTGGCCGGTGCGCCCTGTTGCTGCTGGTGGTAAGTGCAGTGTCCGACACCCCCCCCCCGGCGCCCCAGCCAGGAACGCACCCGGTGTCCCCGCGATAGGATAGCACTGGGCTAGACGTGCGGCGACCCCGCGGTGGGACAGCACTGGGCCCGACGTGCGGCGACCCCGCGGTGGGACAGCACTGGGCCCGACCTGCGGCGACCCCGAGGTGGGACAGCACTGGGCCCGACCTGCGGCTAACAGAGTGGGCAGAATTCACACTCAATCACTCTCTCTTTGACCGTCACATTCAGGCCCTAGTGACCTTTCTAACTGTGATCTGTGGGTGCGGTGAGCCCAAGGGCAAGGAAATCCCTTCCTGGGGGCTTGGGACTTGGTTTGGAGCCTTCTGGACTTGGAAACATGGAGGCAGTGGGAAGCCCCATGCGCACCCTCTTTCACGTTTTCTAAAGTTCCCGCAGTTTCCCAGCTCCTGCAGCTACTGATAATGTCAGTTGAACCGGGGAACCAGGAAAGACCTGAGTTCCTCGAGTGAAAAACGGCAACTAAAAATACCTTCTTTAAAAGTGGTGTTTCCAAAGCTTAAAGTTTCCAGGGGCTTTGGTCACTCGCCTGAACGGTTGGTACTTTCCCGGTGTTAACATGAACATATCTAATAGCTTTTGTAATTTAGAGGGAAATCGAAGCCAACTCCATCAAAGTGGGTTTTCAGAAACGACCCTTTTTCCGCACTAGAGGCAGGGCTCTCACTCAGCGTCTATGATCAACGTGGATTTTAAATGGCTGAGTTCGTTCCTTTGTTTGTTTGTTAACAAAATTGCATATAATTTAGGAATGTCTGTGACTTTCATTAATTTGCCCACTGGGTTTTGATTAAGTGTGGGATCACAGAGCGGAGATTTCACAAATAGGTTCGAAGAGATTAGATACAAAATCACACCTCGTTTTCCTACATCATTATTGTGATTTAAAAAGCAAGTGTTTTCACCCTGTTGGAAATTCTTGCCTCTGAACAATGAATTTAAAGTTATGGTGGTGGTGGTGGGATGAAGGGGGGTTTTGATGAGAGGGGATGGAGGGAGAAAATAGATGTTTTTTTTTTTTAAAAAAAAGGCAAACCAGGAAAAAGATGAGTAAATTCAAACCAAAGATTTCAAAGAGCTCACTTTCCACAGACACCTTGGTAACCAGGAACTGCAGGCTGTTGGTACAGTCTGTTTTGGTTTTGCTTTGCCCATGTTGTTGAGGTCATTTTTTGTGAGATTTTTCTATGACATAAGTTGGGCTTTGTTTTGACCTGAGAAGTAACTTTATCCCTCAAAGACCAAGCCAACAGCCGTTGGCTCACCTGAAATGTTCAATACAAATTATCTCCTTATAAGAAAAGGAACTTCATTTAATTTCCAGATGGGATAGTAAGCAAGCCAGGTCATAGCCTCCCAGAGGAACAGGTGAGGTCAGGGTTTCCAGCCTAGCGTTTCATATAGGTTTTTACTTCCTTAGACGTGATGGGCTACTCCTTTGGAAAGGGACAGAATCTTCTGGCTAGTCTGTGTATTTCTAGAGTGCTTTCTGTGATATAAATCCAAAGGGGTGTGGTGACCCAAGAAGAGTAGGCAAAAAACCCAAATAAACAAACAAACAGAAAAGACCAGGAGGAACGCCAGCATTCTGCTCTCAGTTTATACCTTGGCCTGACCATGCTTTGGTAAAGGGTGGAAAACAGCAGCAGTGGGTCCTTCATAGCAGGGAATGTAAGCTGTAGCCAATTTGGTCAGTTCAGCCTTGTGTGATGGCATTTACTCTAGCCTGTTGAGGGGGCGGGGAATTAGGACGAGAGAGAGCTCAGCTGATGAAATGTTTACCCTACAAGCAGGAGGTCCTGAGTTCGATTCCCACAATCATTCAAAAAAATGTCTAGTGTAGAGGTGCTCCCTTATAACCTCAGTGCTGAGGAGGCAGAGACAGGCATACTCCATGGGACTTGGTGGTTGACTGGCCAAGCCAGCTTGGCAAGTTCCAGGTTTAATGAAAGACCCTGTCCCCAAAGACAAAGTGCTCCTAAGAAACACGACCCATGAGGCTAACAAATGAGGTTAACCCCATACCTACACAAGTGTACACACACACAGATATCAACACATGAGCACACTCACAGGCACAAAAAAAAGGGATCTATTTTAGAACACTATAGTTTCACTCTATATGGAAAAAAAAGGATTGAAGAAATCTACACCCATTTGAGCTATTGGAATTTCAAAGTCACAAACCCAGCCACTCAGGGAGCTGCTGTCTTATCTGAGGTCGGGGGCCACAGTGTCACCCCCACAATCTAGAGAACACTGTTAGTGGACCACATGTCTGTGTCTTGCCTCCGGCCACCCACAGATTCAGCAGAGGCTGAATAAGGAAGGCTGCTACAAAACCTCAGGTCATCCACATCTGTGCACCAGGAGAAGAGCAGCCAGGCAGCCTCCCCCGAGTGTCATGGAGTACCGGTGGAGTGTCCTCACCTAAAGTGACCCAAGATCCTAGGCTTTCAGAGCATTTCAGGCTGGAGTTTTGGATTGGAGATGCTTTGTCAGTAAAGTCTGCCCATATATTGGTTTTGTAAAGAAACTGAAATCTGATACACATCTGGTCCCAAGCGTTTCAGTTAAGGGTGCTCGGCTAAGACTGCTCACACCCAGATGTTGAGCTCTGAGCCTGCAGTGGACCCTGCAGCAGTCTCTGGCTTGCTCCTTTGGTAGCACCCACGAAGTAAGGGTTGATTGTCAGCCACATTTAGGCCAAATCTGTCAAAATGACAAAGAGAGTTTCTGAATAAAACCCAAAAGGCTTCCAGTGTTCTTCATCCAGACAGAACTCAGGTGGTGTCTGGAAATACAGGATCATAAGTGCACATGTGTTCCTATGTGGGGACTTATGTACATGTGTGTTCCCATGTGGGGACTTATGTACGCATCGCATGTATTCCCATGTGGGGACTTATGTACGCGTCGCGTGTATTACCAAATGAAAGGACTTATGTGCACATGTATTCCCGTGCGGGGACTTGTGCACACATGTATTCCCATTATCCTCTAGCTGAGATTTTGTATTTGTTTAAGTTGTGGTGATGTGTCCACTTTAGCAGAACTTGTGGCATCTTCACAATGTGGTCCAACATTTTAATATATTGGTTATTTCAAGATACCATTTATTTTAAGTTTCACTGATAAACTCTAGCATACTCTTTAAACTCATGTTTCAGTAGCAAAGTATGTGACATTACTGTAGCCTTTTTAGTTTATAAATTCTGGAGTAATTTTAATGTACTTGGGCTTATAATGCAGTGTGTTGTATACACTTAAAGCCATTCTAAGAGGGCAGGTAGCTGTGGAGAAGGGAGGGTGCCCACGTTCTGTGAGTGAGGGACTTAAAGGTATATTCGTTCGCCAGGCCTCGGAAAGTACTAAAACTGGGTGGCCTGAACCAGCAGAGGTTTCCTATCTCCCAGTCCTAGAGCTGGGAGGCTCAGGATCAAGGTCAGCAGGGCCCTGGTTTCTGCATCCCCTCCATGCCTCTTTCCAGCATTTGACAGCTGGCAGGCTGTCTTTGACCCTCCCTCTCTGCAGCTTACCACTCTAGTCCTACCCTCTTCACGTGCAGTTTCTCTGTACCCCTCCAGGCATCTGTGCCCAGGTTTTGTGAGAGCACCAGTTTTGCTGAGTGAGGGCCAGCCTCAGGGGCTCAGCTAAATCTGCATAGGCCCTTGTTTGCAAGTCATTAACATCTCAGCACCTTCTTTTAGGGGACACAGTTTAACAAGTGGGCTCCACAAATTGCCAGCAATTAGATAATTTTGCAAGCTATGCAACTAAATTGCCCAGATTTAAGAATACAGTACAAATTGCGTGGTAAACATTGATGCTCATAGGAATGAACTGATATCCGTGAATTGTTTTGCTTTCAAAAATTGAGTTAATAGGGAAATGCCAACAGTTTTCTTAATTATAAATTTCAGTCAAAGGACCTTACCTGAAAAATGAGGCTGTGCCAGTCTAAATTCTCCCTTATGGTGAGGAACTCTTAAGCTAAACTCAAGTGTCTAAGGCTGAAGTCCAGAAAGATGTATTTACAGACACTCCAGGTGACCTTAGTGTAAGGGTGAGAATTACTGGTCTACATTTTCCAAAATACTTGAAAGCATATTAGTGCCCACATGGGCAAAACGTTACACATTAGTGCCAGGTTTGGCGGTACACATCCATGATCGCTGCATGTAGGAGGCTAAGGCAATAGAGTCATGAGTTCCAGGCTACCCTGGGCTACACTGTAAGTTCCAGACCTGCCTGAATTACATAACTAGACCCTGTCCTTAGAAAAGAAAAAAAAGTCAAATGTAGATTGATATTTTTAAGTTTTTCTTCAAAAGGTTTTGTGTGTGTGTGTGCGTGTGTGTGTGTGCGTGTGTGTGTGTGTGTGTGTGTGTGTGTGTGAACATGTATCCCACAGTCACAGTGTACATGTGGAAGTCAGAGGACAAGCGTTCTCTACTTCTGGATCCAAGGATCAAACTCAGAACGTTGCACCAAGCACCTGCACTGCTGAACCATGTTGCTGGCCCCTGGGTTGATACCTTTTAAAATGGTCAAATTCTATTAAATTAGAGTCTTTAGAGATTTATTTATTTTGTGTATGAGCGTTGTGTCTTCATGTATATAAGTACACTACATATATACAGTGTTCAGAGGCTGATGAGGGTGTTGGCTCCTCTGGGTCTGGAATTACAGACAATTGTGAGGCACCATATTGTACTCTGAGAACCAAATCCAGGTTCTCTGCAAGAAGCAGTCAAGTGTTCTTAACCACTGAGCCATTTCTCCAGTTCCCCCAAAATCAGAAGCACAATTTGAAAGTACAAATGAGCTGGATGTATATAAGCTATGTAAGCCTCCCACGAACGGCTGTTTTCCTGGGGCTTCCAGGAGGCTCGGCTGCTTTGGAGCACTCTTTAACATATGCCTATGATGAAAGACGTCTTCCCAGCTCAGTTCATCCTTACATTTTTGCAGTATGCCTCATACCGACATTTAGCTTCTTTGCTTCAAAACCCATTGATAATTGGTTTGATAATTACTATGCAGGAATTTGGGGTGCCAGGGTGTATAGCGCACTGTTATGGTAAGATGAGAAATGCATGTAAGAAAAGAAACCAGTTATGTATAACCACTTGGTGCTAGGCAGTGTGCTAGACACAAGGAATGCTATAGCAAAGACAGACATGCCCTGCCCGCATGATGCCTACAGTCTCATAAATGGTACAGTGAAATGATGAACTCCCCCCTGGGTACAGAAAAGAACAGCAATTACCACAGGAGAGAAGGAGCAACCAGCTCTGATTGTCCCATCCAAGATATGAGAAATTGATCTGAAATTTATAATATGAAATATTATAAATTGATGAGCTGGCAGAAAGAGGGAGGGTTGAGCGGACTAAACACAAACCCAAAGGCCTGTTTTTTGGAGGAGCTAGAGAAGTCCACTTTTGTAAGTGGAGCCCGCTTGTTCATTTTCTGACTGCGCAGACCCGAATAATCACACAAAAACTATATTAATTATAACACTGTTTGGGCAATAGCTTAGGCGTATTCCTAGCTACCTCTTTCTTACATCTTAAATTAACCCATTTCTACTAATCTGTGTATCGCCACAAGGCTGTGGCTTACCGAATAAAGTTTTGGCCATCTTTCTCCTTTAGAAGCTACAAGGTGTCTCCCTGACTCCACCTCCTCTCTCTACGTATGTATCTCTGTTCAGATTTTCCTCCTGACTTTACTCTGCTAAGCCATTGGCCAAAGCAGCTTCTTTATTAACCGATGGTAATAAAACATACTAACAACATACAGAGGGAAGTCCCACGTCACGCATTGCCTTAACTTAGACTGTGAGGCTGAAGGGTGTCTAGGATGTAGGTCTTCGGCCTCCAAGCCTAGGGAAGAGGCCGGAAAGGTTCCTTGCCAAGTGGGTGTCCTGGGGTGGACATTACTTAGCTTCCCAGTGCTGTGAGCAGCATGCCCACAGAAGCAATCCAAAGAAGGAATGATTTGTTGTGGCCCTTGGCTCTAGAGAGTCCTGCCTGTAACCCAACTTTTCTGAACAAACAGGATGTAAGGACTCACTGGAAGACATCGCACGGGGCTAGAAGCTGGGAAGGAGTAGGTGGCAGCAGCTGAGAGGACACAGGCTCTGGGATCACAGGAGTAATAAGGCTGGGAGGCGAGTGGTGGCCAGGCTGGGTATCACTGACCTGGTCTCCCTAATCAGTTTCCTCAGCGTCTTAGCTTAACATAGCTCCAGTGCATCCTGAAAATCTCAGCCTTCCAGACTCTCACCCGTAAGCCTTAGTTCTCCTATGCCTCCTTCTAGTGCTCTCCCCACACCAAGGGCATTACCAAGGTGAACCTCCACCCATCTGTCTCATTTTTATTACCCTAGGACTGCTCCCATTCCTCCTGGTTTATTCCTTTCATCTTCAAACTGCCGCCTGCCTTTTTTCGTCACACTGTAATAGCAGAGAATTCTTGAGAAGCACAGTGGCAAAGTCCACATTCGAAGCTGGCGGTGACTCATTCCTCATGATCAGAGAAAGTCCTTCACACTTTTGTCTGATTTTCGCTTTGCCACCATCTTACGGTGGGTGCTGGAGGCAGCACTTCTGCGTGACTTCAAATCTCTGTCTTTTGATTTGTCTTCTATCTACACAGATCAATTCTGTGCCCTCTCCAAAGCCACGCCCATTGCCACCTCCTCCCTGCCAGCAGGAAGTACCTTCTGCCTCCCGCAGAACCTTGTTTGCAGATGCTTGTCACACAGTTAAGACTGCCTCCCTCAGCAGCTTTTAGTTCCACAAGTTGTAGTTAGCCTTGGCCAATCATGGTAGGAAGCTATTAGATGAAGAGCTCAAGGTATAAACAATGCATAAGATTTAAATAACTTTCATTTTTGTACAGGATTAAAATCATTTTTACAGCTGTTATTCATCTCTTACTATGCCTAACATAACTTTCTGTTGAAGTGATTATGTCCGAAATAATCTCATAGGCACAGAGGTCAGGATTATCTGGACTGGAGTCTCGGGCCTCCGTGGGGACTGTGGACCCTTCCTTCTTGGGAGGAACAATGACTTGTTTATTCTCTCCTAACTAAACTCCAAGAGTCATTAGAGCGATGTCCGTGTTGCATGTGCCTGGAAACTCACTAATATTCTTAGACACAGAAATGATCCTTCAAAATGAGCTCGTTTCTCCCTGTGCTTGAGAAGCTAGCAAAGCAATTTGAATTTCACTGAAGAATTCGCAAATAAAATTGGAGATCACTGCGTTAAGCAAAATAGGCCAACTTCAGACAAAATGGCATGTCTCCTCCCACACATGGAATCTCCGTTTAAATGGTGTTCATGTGGAGCACAAAAGTTTTGTTTTTCTTTTTTATTGTTTTTTTTAATTAAACTATATATTTTTTTCCACTTCCCCTTCCTGCCTCTCCCCTCCCCTTCTGCCCTCTCCCATAATCCCCATGCTCCCTCCCAATTTTCTCAGGAGATCTTATCTTTTTTTACTTCCCATGTAGATTAGATCCATGTATGTCTCTCTTAGGGTCCTCTTTGTTGTCTAGGTTCTCTTGGATTATGAATTGTAGGCTGGTTTTTCTTTGTTTTATGTCTCAAAGACACTTACGAGTGAGTACATATTATATTTGCCTTTCTGGGTCTGGGTTACCTCACTCAGTATGATGTTTTCTAGATGCATCCATTTGCCCACAAATTTCACGATGTCATTGGTTTTTTTCCTGCTCTGTAGGAATGAAGAAGCCTAAACAAAATGGGAAGGGAAACAATTATGGAATGTATGTCATAAAAGCAAAAGTGAGGGCTGTTTGGAGAGAAGGGACCGACAAACAAGGGGTTGGGACTGTGGAGGAAGAAGGTAGACCAGAGTGCAATCATGTACGTATAAAATGTCACCTGACATCCATTACTCTGCACGCTAACTGGGGGAGGGGGACGTAAATATTGAGTGCCTAGATGGACTGAATAGGAAATACTTGACTCCCACATACTTCACACTCATGAATTGTGCGTGTGCAAAAGTCTTCTGAGTGCATTCACATTCTCACGTGATCATGAAGCATACAGTGGGGAAGAGGAGTGTGGGCAAGAGAGCTTGCTATGTGTATAGCACCCACACGTGCCTGTGCACGGAGCCTCAGTAAAATGTAAAGCAAAATGTACCTCATTCCATGGCTAGAATCCTGCAAACATGTTCATGCAGCTCGCCAAGCCCTTCCATATTTCCAGTCCACTTTTCTGGAGAAGGTTGTTGGGTGAGTTTCCAGTGAGTCCTGGAGTTGGCCTTCCTGGCAGACCAGTGCCATCTAGTGGTAGGAAGAAGGCTGCAGTCTTAAACCTCAGTGATGAGGAAGGCCAGTTTCCCTTGTTTTATTTTTTAGTGTAATTTTCAGAGATAACTATACTACAAAAGAGGGAGAGAGAGGGATAGAAACAGCCCACAGTTTTTATTTGTCCAATAAAGTGAGCACACTGCACACTTTAACTTCTGTTTTGCCTGATTACAAAGGCATTTGTGACTGTTAGAGAAATGTGGCAAAACAATGGTAATATTTTTAATGACAAATGTCCAGGATTGGTGAAACTTGTAAACTTGAAGGAGAAATAGAAACCAAGAGAAAATACCTTTGAAAGCAATCTTGGGACCGGAGAGATGGCTCAGCAGTTGGGGGTGTTTACTGTCCTTGAAGAGGATCAGTTAGGTTTCCACATGGGACAACTCTCAACTGTTGGGAATCTGACACCTTCTGGCATCCACAGGCACTGACACACATCACACACACACACACACACACACACACACACACACACACACACACGTTCTAAAGCAATCCTACGGCACATAACTGGCCCTTATAAGGTGAAGTCTTCTTGTCTAACTCAGAATGCTTGAATTTCATCATTTAGGAGTCATGTCCATACACAGCTCTCTACATCAAAGCGTTCACTATCTGGTTTATAAATGGCTCAGGCTGTCATCTTTTCTCCTTCCCTTGCTAGCCTGTGATTTTTAGGCAGTGGTTTTTTGAAACTGGCCTTCAAGGCCATGAAGCAACAATTGTTACCTGAAAAGTGAAGAGAAATGCATGCCCTGGACCAAGCCCAGACTATGAACAGGAAGTCCAGGGTGGGCGGAGCAGTCTTCATTGTAATCAGGATGCCACCCAAGTGTGAAAAACACTTCACGTCTCTGTATGGTAAAAATGAGAGTAGAACAGATTAAACATTAGAAAAGCTTGCCTTTGCTAGCCATTGGGATGTTTTTAGAGAAGAATTTAGGAATGCTAATCCACAATGGATGAAAATTTATTTTGACTTTGTTGAAGTTTCTGTCGGTTTGTCTAGGAACTGACCATAATGACACAGAACTTCACTGGATATAAAAATTCCTTACAGAATAGGATGGGGTAGGTTAGGTATAGCTCAATTCTTGCTTCAGAAGTCTGAGTCAGTAAAATGGCACCAAGAAGATGCCTTCCTGTTGGAGCCAACTTCAATGGGTGATTCATCTGAAGTCAGAGTCATTACATCGAGATCAGCCTGGAGTCTGGAGAGCAGACAGGAGATTGTGGCAATCATACACTTGCTAGTCACCTGCCAAGTATTCATCAGGTCCAAATGCAGAGCTCATAAAAAGAAAATAGAGTTCAGAGTCCTCTTTCCTCTGCAGTTGAAGAGTTTTCAAACTTAGCAACTGAGAAATACTACAGTTGCACCCTTACACCAATTGTTGAGGGACACTGTCTGAGTCATTCACAAATTGAAGGTTTAAATTGGATTATTTATTCATTTATTAATCCATTTTTTTACTGACTGACTTACTGATATAGGGTCTCACTGTATATCCTTGGCTGGCCTGGAACTCACTGTGTAGACAAAGCTGTGGTGTCCGACAAAGAGATCCATCCACCTGCCTTAGCTTCCAGAGCTCTGGAATGGAAGGAGTGTGCCATTCTACGTAATGGGATTTTTATTTATTTATTATGATTATTATTGGGGGGAAGGACGCAAGCAATGGCATACATGTAGGAGACAGTGAACAGCATTTTGAAGTGGGTTCTCTCCTTTCACCTTTGAATCCAGTCAGCAGGCTCATGCAGCAAATGACTTTACCCACTCCCACCCCTCTGTCCCCAAAGTTGGGATTTTTTAACTAAGTTGTAACATTTACCTATAAAGTGAGAACTACAAAAACTAACCCCACTTCATAAAGAAAATAACTTAAGAAGAAAGGATGGCCTTTTAAATTTCAGAATAAATCTGGTCCACATCAGATTTATCAGAGAAGTGCTACTAAATCATGTCACTCGTGACAGCACCAAGTCCCGACCTCTGTCAATCTTGTAAGGTCCTATGGCTGCAGAAGCCCTGTCAAAACCTTCGAAGCTATCCAGGGCCAGATCTCCAGCTCTGCTGGTACAGACACAAAGTAATAAACAAGTGGCGTTCAGTGCCCTCGGTTTATCTCATCTTGTTTACTTGTTTCATCCAAAGTTGAACTCACTTATGAAGGGATTTGAACAGAACCAGGCATCTTCAGTCTAATGCCTTCTATATAGCCCAAAGGAGAAACAAAGAATTTGGAACATTCTTCATGATTAGACAGGTGGGTGGGTGAGAGTGTTCTAGAATGGTCTTGAAAGTTAATAGGAGTTTCTTTTTTCATTGCTATCACACACACACTGTAACTTTGAAGGACAGAAGTTTTACTCTGACTCACCATTTGAGTATAGCCCATCACAGCAGGGAAGTCCTGTTGGGTGGGAGCGTGAGGCCGCTGGTGGCCTCATTGCGTTTGCAGGCAGAGAGATGAACACTGGTGCTCACTTCCATTCTGTTATTCAGTCTGGGACCCTACCATATGAAATGTGCCATTTGGTATGGGACCCTGCCATATGAAATGTGCCATTCGGTATGGGACCCTGCCATATGAAATGTGTCATTCAGTCTGGGACTCTACCATATGAAATGTGCCATTCAGTCTGGGACTCTACCATATGAAATGTGCCATTTGGTATAGGACCCTGCCTTATGAAATGTGTCATTCGGTCTGGGACTCTACCATATGAAATGTGCCATTCGGTATGGGACCGCACCATATGAAATGTGCCATTCAGTCTGGGACTCTACCATATGAAATGTGTCATTCGGTCTGGGACCACACCATATGAAATGTGTCATTCAGTCTG
>JAQHUG010000549.1:175587-195955 GCA_028555095.1 Dicrostonyx torquatus | reverse complement strand
GTATGGGACTCTACCATATGAAATGTTGCCATTCGGTCTGGGACTCTACCATATGAAATGTGCCATTTGGTATGGGACTCTACCATATGAAATGTGCCATTCAGTCTGGGACTCTACCATATGAAATGTTGCCATTCAGATGAGGGTAGATTATCCCTAATTACCAGAAACTCATAGACATTCCCAGAGATTTGTCTCTTAGGTGATGACATATTCTGTCAAGTTGACAACATTATTCAACGCAGAGTGGTTCTGAACTTAAAGAACAACCAGCCATGCTAAGCCAACTCTTCACAGAGTCCAACCTCTTCCACTGAGCACTGTTTGCCCTCTCAGACATCCCTGCTAGCATGGAAATATCACAGCACCGCCATGCCTTCAAGTTGAAACAGAATTTGAGATTACTTCCTACACCTCTGTATTCAGTAGAAGATACTATGAGATGTTGAAGCTTGAGGGTCGCCCCACCGCGGAACCATAGATCCACAGAAGGAAGGTCAAGGTCACCTGCTGTGGAGGAAGATTTCACAGGGCTTGTCAGCCAGCGACACCCAGTCCTCCAGTGCACTGATGGCGTTTGTCAGAGAAGCCTCAGAGCAGGAAACCCTTTCTGAAGCTGCTGACCTTGAGAGCAGAGTCACACATTTTTCAGTGCTCTTTGGCCTTCCTTACTACTAAGTTTTGTTTTGACTGGTTGGCTTCAGTTATTGCCTGTTATCAGGAAGGCCAAGTTTTACCTGAGGCACCAGATCCAACAGTAGAAACATTTAAACTTTTGTTGCGTGAGGGAGTTTTGCAGGACTTTTCTGGTTCATCTAAAAACATGGCTTGGGCTAAGTACATAGAAGCTTACTTTTCTCATCCAGGCATTGCACGTGACATTTACCTGTCATCAAGTTCCCTAGGAGAAAGAAATGAGTAATGACTGCTCTCCCATGAGATGCCTGTTCCCACACTTGACGAACATCTTTGCTACCATCTCATCTGTATTTCTCAGCAAACACCTAGGAAACCGGTCTCAATAAATCACTGAAGATTCTCACATGATTGATTTACTTTTTAGTAGACAGTAATAAATCACTTCCTTTATTGAGGAAAATATATGCGATTTGGTTACAACAATAAAACTAAAGTAAAACATGAGCGTACTTTTGTGCTAGGGCCAATAAGATTTTAGACAAGAATGAAATGAGAAACTGAAGACATGACTCAAGAGGTGAAGAGTCCTTGCTGCTCTTACAGAAAGAAAGAAAGAAAGAAAGAAAGAAAGAAAGAAAGAAAGAAAGAAAGAAAGAAAGAAAGAACAAAATTGTTTTCTATTTTTAATGGCATACGAAGTCATAACCTATCTCAACATTGCCACCATGTCATTGAAAATTTAAAAGTTTGGGGAGCACATCTCAGATATTTCTAGCCACTGCTCACTAGATAAAATAATTTAGAAAAAGTAAGCAAAAAATGTATCTGGTTATAACATAGAAAGAAGGTGGGTAATTGACTAAGGCTGCTGTGTTAGTTACTTTTCTATATGCAAAGATATCATGACCAAGGCAACTTACAGAAGAAAATTCCCTTGGGGCACAAAGACTAGAATCCATGATGGCAGAGTGGAGGTAGGTGGCCGGTGACTACAGCAACAATTGACAGCTTTTTTCTCAAACCTCAGAGAGCTAACTCAAAATGACATGTGTCTTTTGAAACCCCAAACCCTGCCCCACAGCAATATACTTCTGCCAAGGCCACACCTCCTAATCCTGCCCCACCAGGCACCAGCCAGGGACCCATTGTTCAAATGGTGGAGACTTATGGCAGACTTCTCATGCAAACCACCATAGCGCCTCTCTGCCCAGATGCTGGCCGTAGAGCCTCTTTTAGATGAGGTAAGGAAAGAGAGGGTTAAATGTGAACACAAAGCACAGGCGTCACAGGAAACCACGCGAGTATGAAGGCTGTCCGAGAGCACACATTTTCAGAGAAAGCCTCTGATTCCCACTTTGCGAGGGCTCCGTGGATCTGTGTTTCCTAAGACACATGGGGAAAGGCAAGCATAGCTGCAGAAATTCGAGCTGAAGACGCATTACAGTTAATTCATACGCACAGGGAAGGTGGAGCTGTTCCTAGTTTAGACTCAGAAGGATTCAAGCCGAAGAATTCAGTGATAGCAGAAGCAAAGCTGAGTCTTCGGGGATAAGAAAGACCCAGATAGGTTTGGTTAGCCAGTGCAAGCAGAACACGTTTAATTAGCCTCAGAAAATGGTGGAGGTTTAGCCAAATGGCCGAGATTCCTGAGGTGGCGAATGTGAGTGACCTAGAGTTGAAAGGAAAGTACACAGTTGATGGTTAAATGTGGCAAGTCCTCGGGTCATCTGGGGACAGGAGGGGATGACTGAAGGTGTGATCTCACATTGCACATGGCCTCACTGTACAGTGTGTCCATCTGGAAGTCAGTGTGACTCCCTGGTTTTGAAGTTTGAGATGCCAGTGGTGGGGACACAGTGGTGGGGGACAAGACCGCAGCGGCTGTAATTTGTAGTCTAACTGGAGCACTTTTGCAGATGGGAACAATGCTTCCTAGACAGACTTCCTAGACAGACTTCCTAGCAGCGGGTGTCCAGCTGAGCCACTCTGAGCAAATGAAAGTGAGGTCACATAGAAAGAGTCCTCACTTCCACGGAGAACAAAGGATTGTCCACTAAAGGTCTGTGCCGCCATAAGCTCATCTAGCAGCATGGCCAGAGCAGAGAAAAGCTACAACAATAATGCCTTACCAGAGCTGGGGAGAATGAAGCACGAATAGCAGAGGGTTAAGGAAACAAGTCTCCCTGGCTGCCATTGGTGACATTGTAAGGACAGCTGGCTGGTCTTCTGTGATAAAAATGTCCTCATTCTGTACTGTCCTAACAGTAGCTACTGTGGCTATTGTGACCCCTGAGCAACTAAATTTCTGACTCCAAATGTTTTCGTTTTCATATAAATGTGAGAGGCAGTGCTCATTGGCTAAAGCTCAGGAGGAAAACAAGGCCAGTAGAAGACTGATGGACTACAATGAAATTGCACCAAAATTCAGAAGTAGGAAGGGAGCTAGGGAGCAGGCTGAGACGAAGACCGGCTGTGCTATAACCCGTTCTGTGTTGTGACATCCACATTGTAACGGTGCCTGCAAAGGACCGAGTAAGGGGAACTGAAGATGAACTGAGGGGCAGGGAGGGGTGTACATGCATGTGCAGCCATGGGGATGTTGGGGGTCCCCTGGGAGACTCATCGCTGACCCACAGCCCTGAAGAAAAATAACCATGCCCCAGAAAGCATGAGATAAAAGCCACAGGGTGAGGAGAAAACAGTTCATGAAGCAAATAATTTTTGTTTATTTATTTTTGCATGTGAATATAAGAAGACAACTTTTGAGAGTTAATTCTCCCCTTACTGAGGCGGTTTCTCTTACTGTTTCTACTGTGACAGACCAGCACCCAGCTTCTGGATGATCCTCCTGCCTCTGTAGGAGTGCTGGCATTACAGATGTGCGCCACTGCAGACCTGGGCAGTCAGGCTGGCACAGCTCATGCCTTTACCCTTGAGCCACATTTCCAGACCTATTTTGTTCATTTAAAAATAGAAAGGAAGGAAGGAAGGAAGGAAGGAAGGAAGGAAGGAAAGGAAGAAGGAAGGAAGGAAAGAAAGAAAGAAAGAAAGAAAGAAAGAAAGAAAGAAAGAAAGAAAGAAAGAAAGAAACTAGTTGTTCTCAGGGCCAGCAAGATGGCTCAACAGGTAAAGGCACTTGCTGCCAATCCTGAGGACCTGAAATCAACCCCCAGAATCTACATGGTGGGAAGACTCTTAGATTATTCTCTGATCTCAACATGCACCCTATGGCACATGTATACCTTCCCATATATGTGTATATATGCACATATAAAGACATACACATATAATATGTGTGTGCATAATATATATATGTCTATATGGTGTATATAATATATAAACGTGTGTGTGTGTGTTCTCTGAAGGAGACTCTGTGGACCAAGGAAAAGGTAGATTCTGCCCTCTGAGTCTGGTTTTTTGTAAGAGAGAACATTATAATTTGTTTCTTTGCACAAATGATGATAATGTCATTTACTCATATTTTTAATGTCTGTAATTTTATTTTACAGGTCTGCTTAGATATTGGAAATGGACTCCACTTAGAGGTGAGGAACTAAGGGAAATTAATCTCATTTTGGGGACCCAGTGCCTTGGTTTTTCTGGTGAACAGATTGCTATGCCTTACTAGATTGGAGATATAATACACTGCTTTGACCTGGACCATCTCATTCAAACAAATACAGAGGAGACCACATCAAGGAATACTCAGCCTGGCATTTTATTTAAAAAAAAAAAAAAGAAGAAGAAAAAAGAAAAGAAAAAAGACCTTGCCAGGCATACACATTTTTGGTCCTAGCACTCATGAGGCAGAAGCAGATGAGTCTTTCCATCAGCTAGGGGCCAGCCTGGTCTACAGAGTGAAATGAAAGTCCTTTACCCATGGCTGTGAACTGTGTGGCCAGGGAGATCATGGAAGGTTTTCCTTGAGACATTAACATGGAATGAGTAAAGAATAGGATTTCTACAGTTTTACATTGTAAACTTTAATGTCCTCACCTGTTCTTAGAGAGAGAGCATGAAATTGGGTAGGGAGGATCTGGGAGGAGAGGAGGGAGGGGAAAACATGATCAAAATATATTGCATGAAGGTTTTTATTGAAAAATATTTCAAGCTGTAATTCACATTTTATTAAGAAAAAAAGTTTCAAATAGAGACAAAGGAAAATGAGTGGCAGTGTAAACATTGTGAAATAAAACACATGGTTATTTAGATAAGAAAATGGGTAGAAGATGAGACGAACCTGGTGCGGAATTGCTCTGGTCTAAGACTTAAGTCAACTACAGTGAAATTTTCCTTGGATAATAAATATTTACAGGCCAACAAGATGGCTCAGCAGGTAAAGTCACCTCTGTCAAGCCTTAGGACCTGAGTTTGGTCCCCAAGAACATGGAGGAAGGAGAGGAATGACTACTCAAGTGGTCCTCAGACCTCCACGTGGCAAACGTGCACACCCCCGGCACACACACATACACAAAATAACTAAATAAATGTTTAAAAAAATATGTGTATATATATATATATATATATACACAATCTCCCTATAAAACCTAATTAAAAATACGCTAAATAAGTTTTCCATGTCAAGTTTTAAAAATAAGAAAAGGGCAAACTTAATTATTCACTCATTGGTAAGACTGGGCTAGCCTCAAACTTAGAATCCTGCCTGTACTTCTCAGGTGCTGTATTATACATGCACAACCATGCCTGCTGGGTCAAGTTTATATCAGCCATTTCTGAAGAGAAAGTCCTAAAACACAGAGTCACATGATTTCAACCAAAAGTCGTCACAGAAAGTGAAACTCAGTTGTCAGTCGGAAAGAAAGCCCTTGACATAGTCTTTCTAATCTGTAAGGGACTAGCTTAGTTGTTGGGCTTCTGTGGACATTGCTTTGGGAACCTCTTCTTACTATGGAAAGCAAACCCTGCCACTTTAACACCTTGGAGGCCCTCTGTCATGCACCTGTAGAGTTTGCTAGAATGCATACATTTCCTCTATATAAATGAAGCTTGTTAAAAAATACAAAACCTATCTTGTCTTGCACTATTTTGTTTTTTTAATCAAATAGGTTTATTTTAACTAATATATTAAAATTGCACTATTTTTAAGTTTAAGACATAATGTCTCAGTACAGCTTTGGGGATGTAATAATTGAAGGTAACCTTGTTAACAGGTTTTCAGCACAAGCAGAGGAGACAAACTGGTCCCTAAGCACAGTCACTTGGTGCGGCAAAAGCGGGCGTGGATCACGGCTCCTGTGGCTCTCCGGGAGGGAGAGGATCTTTCCAGAAAGAACCCAATTGCCAAGGTACCAGCCACGGAGAAATATGAGTATGGGTGTGTGTGCATGTGTGAGTGTCTGTGCATGTATATGTGAGTGTGTATGCATGTGCAAGTGTGTATGTGAGTGTCTGCATGTGCAAGAGTGTGAGTGTCTACATGTGCAAGTATGAGTGTGTGTGTGTATCTGCATGTGCAAGTGTGTGTGCATGTGAGTGTGTATATGAGTATGAGCATGAGAGTGTGAGTGCATGTGTGAGTGTGTGAATGAGTATGTGAGTGTCTGTATGTGCAAGTGTGTGTGTGAGTGTGTGTATGTGTGCATGTGAGTATGTGTGAGTGTGTGTGAATGTCTGCAAGTGTGAGTGTGTTTGAGTGTCTGCATGTGCGAGTGTGTGTGCATGTGAATGTGTGTCTGCATGTGCAAGTGTGTGTGTGAGTATGCATCAGTGTGTATGTGTGCATGTATGTGTGAGTGTGTGTGAGTGTCTGCATGTGCAAGAGTTTTGTGAGTGTCTACATGTGCAAGTATGAGTGTGTGAGAGTGTTTACATGTGCAAGTGTGTGTGTGAGTGTCTACATGTGCAAGTGTGTGTGTGCATGTGTGTATATGAGAGTGTGTGTGAGTGCATGTGTGAGTGTGTGAATGAGTGTGTGAGTGTCTGCATGTGCAAGTGTGTGTGTGTCAGTGTGTATGTGTGCATGTGAGTATGTGTGAGTGTGTGTGAATGTCTGCAAGTGTGTGTTTGTGAGTGTCTGCATGTGTGAGTGTGTGTGAGTGTGTGTGCATGTGAGTGTGTGTGTGGTTAATAAGACTGTGGTGAATAGAAATTACTCTGTCCACTTTCTGACATAAGGAAATTAGGTGCTGTGCTTACCAGATGTTTTTAAAAATGACTTGCCCTTTAACAGAAAATGCAGACAATGCAGCATCAATAACATTGAAGTACATGCTTTTAGGATTTGATTCAGACACAACTTGGGGAATCTGACATTGGGTCAACCTTAGTCTAATACACAACCTCACAATATTCATAGAAGGATAATATCATTAACAGCAGCAGCTGCAGGAACTGGGGTCTGAGAGGAAGAGTGACTGACAAGTGTCCTTCTTGCTTGGGACAGCCATGTATGCCTGTCTTCTGCAATCCATGATTGACAACTCTCCTTTCATTCAAAAAGAATCAATCCTGTTTTCAAACCAAGTTTATGGCAGTCCTAGTGTGGCGTACTAAATACCAAGATTAAATTGGCTGTACAAACCTGGTTACACTGCCCCTCCTGAGCTCCTTAACGCTGTTCTTATATTCTACCCATCTCTGCGAGTAACACTGTAATTCTGCCTTCGTTTGGGGTTTTTTATAACTGTATTTATTTATTTATTATTTTCACATTGGATTAGTGGGGAAGCTCCACAATCATCTAAGGACTGAGGACAACTTCTAAGAGTCTGTTCTCTCCCTCTGCCTTGTGTGTCCAGGGACTGAAGGCAGGTCATCAGGCTTCACAGCAAGCGCCTTCACCCAGCAAGCCGTCTTGCTGCACCTCCTTTGTGCTTTGATAGAGTTCCACACACCTGCAGTTTGTCACTTCCCTGCCTGCTGCCCTCCGCTCCCCTTCCTGTCTTTCTTCCTACATTGTCCCCAGTGACTATACCATTAAAATAACACCATCTCCTCTAGCAACCGTGAACAGTCCTGCCTCCTCAGGAAGGGTGGCACTCATAGACCCCACTCCTACTCACTCTGGAAAGTTAGAGGGCCTACCTAGGTTTCAAGTTGGAAATCTAGTCATTACTATCAATTTTACCCTCAAAACACAACACAAACCATCCACTTCTTCAGACCCCTGCCAGGGCCCCTGTCCCCTCCTCCTTTTCCTCAGCCCCACTGCCAGGGTCCCTGTCACCTCCACCTTCTCCTCAGCCCCCCTGCCAGGGTCCCTGTCACCTCCACCTTCTCCTCAGCCCCACTGCCAGGGTCCCTGTCACCTCCACCTTCTCCTCAGCCCCACTGCCAGGGTCCCNTCTCCTCAGCCCCACTGCCAGGGTCCCTGTCACCTCCACCTTCTCCTCAGCCCCACTGCCAGGGTCCCTGTCACCTCCACCTTCTCCTCAGCCCCCCTGCCAGGGTCCCTGTCACCTCCACCTTCTCCTCAACCCCACTGCCAGGGTCCCTGTCACCTCCACCTTCTCCTCCGCCCCACTGCCAGGGTCCCTGTCACCTCAGCCTTCTCAGCCCCACTGCCAGGGTCCCTGTCACCTCCACCTCACACCTGGTCTTCCTGATTTTACTCTTGCCAAATCCTCACCTGAGTGACATCTGTTCTCTGAAATTAGCAAGAGCAAACTTCTGAAGACAAACCAAAGCATGCCCACCCATTACTGAGAGCCTGAAATGCCCCCTACCTGATCTGTGGGACTCGTGTGCTGAACTGGCATTGTTTTTATAAAAGCCTTCCCAAGTTGGGACTTCCCCACATGTGTACAGCAGCAGCTGAGTGTTTTGTTGGAACTTTGCTTGCTTTTGGTTTTGTTGCTGTTTTTGTATCTGAGACCTTCATACTGTCCGTCAATAGGTCTCCGTAAAACTGACTCTTACGAGTCTAACAAGTGTTTTCTGTCCTTATTCATTTTAATTACCCAAATTGTTTTAAGTAAAATTTCCACAAAAAGCAAGGGGCTGGAGATATGGGTCAGTGGAAAGAGCACTTGCTGCTCTGGCCGAGGGCTTGAGTTCAGTTCCCAGCACCTCCTGTGACTCACAACCTCCTGGCCACCGTAACTACAGCTCCAGGAGATGTGATGTCACCCTCTGGCCTTTGTCAGCCTCTGCATTCACATCCACAAACTCTCCCACCCCATCTCACTACATACATACATGTAATTAAAAATAAAATTCATCTTTTAAAATACTTTACACTGAAGGCAAAATATCTCAGGAAATTCTCCATACTTTCCAAACTCCCCACATAAAAGCAGTTCTCAGCACAGCCCCACCCCAGGGTATTTGGGAACCCGTGGGAAGAATGTGTCATTAATCCTAAGGTTTCAGTCTAGAGAGCTGGTTGGGCCGGTAGGGATCTATGTCTTCAGTGACGTGTGATGACAAACTACAGACATTGAGAAGCCTAGGGGGAGGAGCACAGGGAAACACGACTAAGGAAAACATAGGTAGGAATAAGAATGCTTGTGGGGAATAAAGGGCCAGCTGGAGGGCACCCAGAAGGCTAGAAACAGTATGGATTTGCCAAAGTATTTATTCCAAACAGAGAAAGTACTTAGCTATATTTACCCCTGTGTAGGAAGGTGCATTCCAGGCAAATGGGTGGATTTATGAAAGTAATTTTTATTCTGCAGTGTTTTACTCCCCCTGAGTCAGGCATAGTGGCACAGGCCTATAGTCCCAGCTCCGGGGAGGTAAATGCAGGAGGATCAGGAGTTCAAGGTCATCTTAAGCTACAAAGCAAGCTGGAGGCTAGCCTGGGCTATATGAAATCCTAGCTCATAAAACCTACTTCCAGTAAGTGTAGCTAAGTAAGAGCTCTCTGCTAGCATGCATAAGTCACTGGTTTCTATCATAGTACACCAAAGAAAAATGAAAAAAACCTGCTGCCCCTCCAAGATGTGCTCCAACTATATCTTAATTCCACAACAGTCGTAAACAGTGAGCTTTATCCTGGTTTCCATTTCACAGATAGGAAAACTGAAACCCAGGGAGGCTGAGCTACTAGCCAGTGTCACACACTTGTGTGTGCTGAGAGGGGATTAGACCATGGTTCCATGGTACCACTACATGTCTTGGGCCACCTGCCTCCTGTCCATACCATGGCACCTTCAACAGGACATTGTTATTAAGATGTCTTATAAAAGTTTTAACTTGAGACATTCCTCTGTTCTTTTTATATTAGATACATTCTGACCTTGCAGAAGAAAAAGGAATAAAAGTCACCTACAAATACACTGGGAAGGGAATTACAGAACCACCTTTTGGTATATTTGTCTTCGATAAAAACACAGGAAACCTAAACGTTACCAGCATTCTTGACCGGGAAGAAACACCGTATTTTCTGGTAAGAGGGAGCAGTTTTACCCTTATTTGTAGCTCTTCTTTTTTATGTGTTTGTGATTTTTGTATGTTTATACCATAGCAATAGATTAAGTTTAGCTTAAATCTGTTGTTGATCCTTTCATGATTTAGCTGACAGGCTATGCCCTGGACTCCAGAGGAAACAACCTGGAGAAGCCCTTAGAGCTACGCATCAAAGTTCTCGACATCAATGACAACGAGCCAGTGTTCCAACAGGATGTCTTTGTTGGGTCTATTGAAGAATTGAGTGCTGCCCGTAAGGACATATTGCTTCTTTTCCTTTAATTCTGTGTGTTTGCATGTGCATGCTTGTCTGTATGTGCATCACCTGTGTGCAGGTGCCTCTGGAGGCCAGAAGGGGATCCCAGTTCCTCTGGAACTGGAGTTACAGGCAGTGGTAAACCACCTGATGTGGGTTCTAAAAACTGAACCTGAGTTCTCTGCAAGAGCAGCCAGTGCTCTTAACCGTTAAGCCATTTCTCCAGACCCAAAACCCAAATATGTTTCCTTTCTTTTTGTTTGTTTGTTTTTGTTGTTAAAATGTAAAACCAAGATTATTTATCCCCCATATATAAAAACACAAAATTCTATCTTTTAGTCAAAGTTGAGTATTACTCACAGGAAGGATGATAATAAACCCATCACTCCAGGTTTTGATCTCTTATTATTTCAAATTTAAAGAACCTTAAGAATCATGATCTTTCTGAGAAAGATGACAGATTAGATTGATGCAGCAGGTAAGGTCTCCACAGCAACTGTTCAAACCCTCCCTGTAAAGGGGAAGTCAGCTGTAGACACTGTAAAATGGGCAGGGTTGTGTTCTAGTCAAACTTTGAGAGCAAAAATAAGCAGCCACCTGGCTTGGGGTGACGTGGGGTGCCGTTGACGTCTGACTTGTATTATTTCACTGTTAGAGCTGCTGATGGTATTGTCCAATGCAATGCTCTCCCCAAGACACGAAGGAGAGTGCTCTCTTTGGTCGTAATAAAAAGAACAGCTGTACTAATCCTAATTTGTTTGCATCTGAATAAGCATCCAGGATCTTGGATAATAAGCATGAGTGGTGTTGGCTATAAGATTAAATGTGTGGCCCTCATAGAGCAAATTTTCCAAACTTTCCTAGTATTCTGTGTGTAGGTATTGATGTGACAAATGCTCAGTGTGAGAGAACAGCCCGTGAGAACAGTTCTGTCCTCCCATCATGTGGCCTAAGGATCAATTTTAGTTGGCAACAAATGCCTTCTGCCCTGAGCCATCTCTCTGTCCCCATCCAGCTAATTTCTGATAGTGGTATAGTATGATTCTGATAAGAACCATAAATCCTTGTAAGGAAAAAGGATTTGTAAGCACCCTTACTTCAACACCTTTATTCCTAATGTCAGATACGCTCGTGATGAAAGTCATCGCCACAGATGCGGATGACCCTACTACCCGCAATGCCGAAATCGCCTACAGAATTGTCTCTCAGGAGCCTGCCAACACTCCCGTGTTCTACCTCCAAAAAGACACAGGCGAGATTTATACAACCAGTTTTACTTTGGACAGAGAGGTAAGTTAATGTTACACACATACCACCCTCTTTTGTACACTCTCTCCTTTTTAGTGTCGCCACTCTTTTTATTGTTCTGATTTTCACTCGTTCTGCATTCCTCACATGTGGAATAACATGCGGAAAGGGGTCATCATGTGGGACTGTGCTGCCCGACATGGTAGTCAGTAGACATGTGTGGCTATTGAGCTCTTGGAATGTGACCAGCCCAAACTGAGGTGTGTTGTGTTCATGCTGAAGTGGGTGAAATAAGCAACAGATGGGGAAAGCTTAGCATGAAGGCTATAAATCTCACCACCTGGCTCAGACAGTGGTGAGCACATCTGCACTCCCAGCCCTCAGAAGGCAGAGACAGAAAAAGCACAAGTTCAAGGCTAGCCTGCTCTACTTAGGGAGCTCTGGCTTATCCTGGGCAACATAGTGAAACTCAGCTTCACAGTCAGTGCTTGGCCTGATAGCACAGGTCTTTAGTCCCACCATCAGGAGGAGTGAGTTGAGGCCAGCCTAGTTTCCATAAGAGAATTCCAAGCCAGCCTGGGCTGGGTAGTGAGACTTGCACTCAAAAACAAAAAAGAAAATCAAAAAGCTCATAATGGAGAAAATTCTTGCTTTGAATCTCAAAGGAAATTTTGAAAATTTAGTTGTTTCCCAGAAAGATTATTCTCTCAAACCTTTTTCTTTTTTATTTTTTAATTCAAAAAGAGTTTTAACTTTATGTATGTGAGTGTCTTGCTTGCACCGATGTATGTCTGTGCTCCGATGTATGCCTGGTGCCTGTGGAGAGCAGAAGAGGGCTTCAGATCCCCTGAAATAGGAGTTATAGGACAGCTGTGAGCCGCTGTGGATGCTGGGAACCACATCTGGGTCCTCTGAGAAAGCTTCCAGGACTCAGTCACTGAGCCATCTCTCCAATCCCTAATCGTAATTTTTTATTCAAAGGGGAGATCAATAACCTTTAAGTGGTACATGCACAAAAATTTGAATAGCATAGCAGACTAAAGTGTTAGCAGTTCCAAGGATACAGCAGTCTTACCAGTCGTAAATCTGAAGCAGACGCAGTGTCGTGTTCTCGAGTCAACTGCTCAAAGGGGAAGGACCTTGGCCAGCATTCCTGTTGAGATCTCTCTGAAATGTAAGGTCTCAATGACTCCTAACTTCTGCTGATGCGCTTTTGCCTGAATCTCGAGTGGGGAGGTCTCCTCTAGTGCTTCTCGGAGAAGCCGCTGTTCCTAGGTGTGGGTGGGACACTGACCAACACAGCTGCCAGGCGTCAGGCAGCTTCCAGGTTTATCTTGTTTAATCCACATTGAAACCGTGTGTGGCAAATCCATCTTACACATAAGGAAACTGAGAACCAAAAGGATTAAGTATGTGTCCAGAGAAGCAACCACAGAGACGAGAGACGAGACTCTCCTCTGTCCCACATGGGACATTCCCACACTGAAGCCCCAGACTCGATGAATGGAGCAGTGGACCGGAGACCACATATAAGAAAGGGGTTCACTCTCTCTACTGTTTTGCTTTGTGCTGTGATGAGATTTTTGTTTTCTCATGGAGCTGAGGATGACCAGGAGCTTCTGTTCCTCCTGCTTCCACCTCCAGAAAAGAATACACCATTTTTTGTTTGGCTTTGGTTTGGGTTTTTTGTTTGTTTGTTTGTTTTTTTTAACATACTTTTTAGTGACATTTGACATCAGGGCATCTGTTGGATATGTTTCCCAGGAGTCCTCTCTCTACAGGAGTCTGGACCAAGCCTTCCAAGTTTTACCTCCCCTGGCTAAGTCTTCCTGACTTAGCACTTAACTTGGATAAAATTGTATAGGAGCAGAACAAAAGCGACCGCCTCAGTCCCACAGCCTCCTCCAGAGCAGAACAAACTACATCTCCAACAGTCCACCTTTGTTTGAAAAAGCCGTCTCCTAAGACTGTTCCCAGTGACACAGTAGGATTATCAAAAACTCCCCCGGTTTTCCACCCTTCTGTAAAAGCTCTGACTGCATATCAGTAGCATTCCCTAACCAACAATAGACCAAGGAAGTTACTTGTGAATGAACTAGACCATGATCCATTTCCTAAGGGTGAACCAAAACCAGAAAGACAGCTTCCGGAAGAACTAATTTCCTCCTCAGATGGGTCTTCTTCATTTTTTATTGTTCTGCAGGAACACAGCAGCTATTCCTTGACGGTGGAAGCAAGAGATGCCGACGGGCAGATAACAGATAAACCGGTACAGCAGGCTCAAGTTCAGATTCAGATCTTGGATGTAAATGACAATATACCTGTAGTGGAAAATAATTTGGTAATTTATTTTTATAGTAGATTTACTATTTCTTGAGTCCCAACTAAAAATGCTTTATTGCATTAGTAAAAATGCAATAAAATGTTTCTTTATGTTTTGCAGCATGAAGGAGTAGTGGAAGAAAACCAAGTCAATGTGGAAGTCATGCGTATCAAAGTGACCGATGCAGATGAAATAGGCTCAGATAACTGGTTAGCAAATTTTACGTTTGCATCAGGAAATGAAGGGGGTTATTTCCACATTGAGACCGACACACAGACTAATGAAGGGATTGTGACCCTTGTCAAGGTAAGCTGTGAGTGCTCGCCATCAGAGCAGACCGCGGCTATAGGAGAGACTAACGTATTTTAAACCCTGTACTCTCACGGGTGCTTTAGGAGGACATCATCAACTGGCACCAGCCTTGGATCAGAGACATCCTTACTGGGCCAAGTCATATGGAAAGAAGCAGTCACACCATATATAGTTCAGAACCAGGTCAGGAACTCCGATCCCAGCCACATGGCCTCGCATGGCACACTTCCAGGCAGTTCATACCTTGAACAAAAGTCTATTGTGATTTTACCACAAGTATTGTATGGGCAGCACTTTGGAACACAGTAGTCTGCTTTCCTATGCCTCCTGGGTCAATGAAGGAAAAATGAATTAAGTAGTCTTAGAGAGCATGTGTAATTCAGCTCAGTGGTAGATGGCCTACCTAGCATGTGTGAGGTCCTCAGTTTAATCCCCAGTGCCAAATAAATTAAAACTTGGTGGGATATGGTGATTTGTACCTATAATCTCAGCACTTGGCAGAACTGTTGAAAGTTTAAGGCCAACCTAGACCTCATTGCAAATTCCAGGACAGCCTGGGCAAAACCCTGTCTTAAAAAACAGTAGTGATGATGATGATGACGATAATAATGATAATAATAATAATAATAATAATAATCAGCTGTGTGGTGGTGGCACACACCTTTAATCCCAGCAATCAGGAGGCAAGGGCAGGCAGATCTCTATAAATTCAAAACCAGCCTGGTCTACGTAGCAAATCTCAGGACAGATGTAAACAAAGGGCAAATGCACAGGGAAGGGCGCCCCAGATCATCCAGTCACCAGGGAGCTGCAGAGTACGCTGAAGTACAAGCCCACACCTACCCTACTCAGAGCACTGCCAGAGATAAAAGTGATGAAAAGCTAGAATCCAAGTGAATTTGGGTAGGTGATTTTTTTTTTTGATGATAGGATATATATAAGTCAACACAGGAAAAAAATAGCTGCATAAAAATTCTCAGAGCATCATCAATTTTATACAAGAACTGTAAATTGCTCAAAAGCTAATCACAGATTGACTGAGTTAAGAGTAGCTTAATACCAATATTTATTTTTAAAATGGAAAGTTGGAGCACACACTGTGCACAGTGATCACACAAACTGCATGTGGGTGTTGTAAATAGCAGAGTTTACCAAGAGCTTGCTGAAGGAAGGCTGATCTCCCTTGGACTCAGCAGCCCAGAGGTAAGATACTCATTGCACTGCAAAGGTAGGGAGCAGGCTCTTGTTTAACTGTGTTTCCCTGGGCTTTCTCTTTACACCAGGCAAGAGCAGATTCTTCAGCATGTTAAGGTGCAGTGTAAATCTGTCTTAGGATCCAAGCAGTGGTGGTGCACACCTTCAATCCCAGCACTCAGGAGCAAGATGCAGGTGAATCTTTGAGTTTGAGGCCAGCCTAGTCTGCAGAGCTAGTTCCCAACAGCCAGGGCTGCACAGGGAAACCCTGTCACAAAAAAGAAAGAAAAAGTGGGGGGGGGGGAGGAAAAGAAAAGGAAGACCTACATTAGGAACAGAGCTTGCCTTGCCACTGTCTTAGAGTCGTGATGAAACAAAACACCACAACCAAAAGTAAGAGACTGGAGGCCATGGAGGAGTGTTGCTTACGGGTTTCCTCATCATGGCTTGCTCAGCCTGCTTTCTTATAGAACCTAAGACCCCAGCAGCCCAGGGGTGGCCCACCCCCATCAATCACCATTTTTATAAAGGCCCCCTACAGGCTTGCCTACAGCCCGATGGTATTGAGGCACCGCCCTCTCAGATGACTCTAGCTTGTGTCAAGTTCAGATAAACTATCCAGCACAGCCATCATGTACTCCACACCCAGTCATCAAAAACAAGCCCATGGAGCATGTGTTACTGAATATTAATTTTTGTTAAATGCCCATTAATTTCCCTATTGTAAAAAATTCTTTTACTTGTAAAAAAAAAGTAGAAATAAATGCTTCTGAAAACAATTATGACCTTTATAAAAATTAATCGAAAGTGCTTGCTTTGTTAGACATGGTGGATAGGCTCACCTAATGAGGTCAGCAGAAAGATGGGGAAACGTTCAAAGCCAGCTTGGCTTGCAGAGTGAGTTCCAGGCCAAGAAAGAGCTATATTTTTTGTTCTAAAAATACTAATAATTGTAAGGGTCAGAGGTAGTAGATGACTTCAAAGATAGTGTTTCTTGTCACATGTGAACTCACGGAGACTGTGACATCATTTATAAGAAATGCTCAAGCCAGCCAAACTCCCGGCCTGGAGGGGAAAGTTGGGTATCAAGTCCCAACTGTTGCTGGGGAGCTATTGGCATTTGAAAGCTGCTGGAAGAGGAAGAGTCAGCTTTAATGGCGTGACACCTGATATCCTGACACAATCTAGGGCAGACCTCTTACCCAAGTGAACAGCATGAATTGGACTCCATCGGTTGACGGAGAGAGGAAGAGAGAGAGAGAGAGACAGAGAGAGAGAGAGAGAGAGAGAGAGAGAGAGAGAGAGAGAGAGAGAGAGAGAGAGAGAAAACGCAGAGTTCAGGGAGAAGGAAAGTGGAGGCAGAGCTGGAAGGTTGTGAGATGGATGTGAAGCTGATCAAAATTCATTGAGTAAAATTCTCAAAGAATAAAAAAAAACCTATAATAATGAAACCTCCTAAACATTTCATGTTTACGGATTTCCAAGCTAACAGGATTTGCAGCTGGTTGCTGTTGGTGTGACAGTGGACTGCCGTGCAGCTGCGTCCCCAGGTTTCGCGTTGTTTAAATCTGTGTCTCCCTGCATGTGCTGGGCTCCACTTCCTCTGCAGTAATGCTGGCTTTGTCTCTCTAGGAAGTGGACTATGAGACGATGAAGGGTCTCAACTTCAGCATCCTTGTCACCAATAAAGCAGCTTTCCACAAGTCTATCAGGGACAAGTTCAAGCCTACGCCCATCCCCATCACTGTCAAGGTCAAGAACGTGGTTGAAGGTATCAATTTCAAGAGCAGCGTCATCTCCGTCCGAGCGAGTGAGGCAATGGATAGATCCAGCCTCAGCCGATCGATCGGAAAATTTCAAGTTTTTGATGAAGACACTGGACAAGCAGCTAAAGTAAAGTAAGATATGGCTATGAGTGTATTCCCAGGTTTTAGTTACCTTACATGCCAGTTTTTTTAAATGTCAGTTTTCAAAACTCATTACAAAATCTTAGCAGCTCATTCATTCACACCCCAGAATTACAGTTTGCCAAAGGCCCTAAAATCAGTTCTCCCTAAACTGAGCCTGTCGTAGAAAGAAGGTGGAGTTTCCATCTTTCCATCAGCCTCTGTGTGGAGCAGGGCTGGGCTGGTCACCTCCAAGACACCTACTAGAGAAGGTTGAAAGCATCTCAGAAAATAACTCTCTTATTCCCCAGCATACTAGGGGATGAGGAATTAGCAGATAAGGTTAACCACATGCGAAAGATACCAACACACTATTATAACCAGTACTATGAAGGCTGAGGCAGGGGGATTCTGAGATCCAGGCAACCTGAGCTATACAGTGAGACCCCATCTCAAATAGGTGAATGAAGAGAGGGTCCTGTCACAAATTCCACTTTACACACACATCGTTTTAATAGTTTCACACGTTCCTGGGGTTGGGGATTTAGCTTAGAAGTAGATTGCTTACCTAGCAAATGCAAGGCCCTGGGTTCAGTCCTCAGCTTGAGGGGATAAGGGGTGTAATTTCACACATTTCAGTATGAGAGTAGACATTTTATGTACAAATAAATTCTGAGAATCTTTATTTAAGCCACTTTATTTATTTCAAGGAGGGGTAAACTTTTCTGTGTATGTGCATGAATGAATATCTGTACCACATGTCTGCATGAGCCCACAGATATCAGAAGATGTAGCCGGGCTCCCGGATCCAAAGTCACAGGCACTTGCGAGCCACTCGGTGGGGGCTGGAAATGGAAACCAGGTCCTCTCCAAGATGCCTAAGCACTCTTGACCACTGAACCGTCTTTCCAGGGAACTTGGATGTGGGGGCGGGGGGGTCACAGTGGTCATTACTAAAAATACATTTGCTGTCACCGTGCTAAGGAGTTCATTGTGTCCTGTCTCTATAGCTTACACTGACATCTTTTAGGATTATCAGAGTGCTCCTCTCTCTACAAAGCTGCTGTTTATGAAGTCACATAGTTGAGTTTGAAGACTTCCTCCTGCAGCTAAGACACACAGGCTTGGGGACCTTCTGCTCTATAACAAAGACACTCTGGTGCTCACCTTCCTTATGCCTGTGACCCTGGGTGCTGGCGCTTCATAAAACATCTAAAAACAGGACCAGCTGTGGCAGGAAGACTCCCCAACTGTCTGTTTATATTTCCTGAGTCTCCATTAATGGAATCTAAAAGCCATAGAGTGGGTAACTCTTCCCCAAATTGATACTAACAAGTGCCTTCCACTAACGTCTTTTATTCACCCTTCCACAGGGGTCTACTTTTAACTTCCGTGACTCTGTGTCCCTGACAGGGTCACCCGTAACCAAGTCCCCAGACTGGAGGATTCTGTGATTTTTCTCTGCATATGCTGAGAAGCTTGTATGTTCTAATACTATTGAGAACGGCCTCCTGGCAATTTTTTTAAATTTTGCTATTTTTATCAGAGCCTGTGACTATTATGAAAATGGTGTGCATTCTTTGAAGAATGATAAAATATGCTTCTTTCCCTAAAGAGTCTTCCTTCCTTCTTTAGGGTGCACTTATAGAGCGTTAGAACAGGAGTGACTCTAACCATCCACTCGCACCTGTGAGTTTCATAAGTTCTGGGAGGCACAGCTAGGTTAAACCATTTAACTCATTAGTAGTTCCTGCTTTTGAAGTCTTCATAAAGAATGGTAAGTCTGGAAAATGGCTCAGCACTTAGAGCACCTGCAGCTTTTGTAGAGGACCCTGTTTGGTTCCTAGAGCCTCGGGTGGCTCACAGTCACCGGTGCCAGCTCCGGAGGCTCTGACACCCTCTTCTGGCCTCTGAGGGCACCGGCTTGCACATGTACATATACACACGCAGATAAGCACACTTACACATAATTTAATATTAAAATAATAAAATCCTTTTAAAAACAAAAGGACAGCAAAAGAATCATGTCTTTAATTTTGTCATAGTGTGGTATTGAACTGATTACCCATCCAGTAATTTATAGATATTGATATAACATGTGAGCTGCTTATCCTGCCCAAACGCTGAGTTCCACAATAGATCAGTTGCAAAGCTCCTTAAATGGCATCACATAACACATTCCCCGTGCCGTGTAAATTACACGACCAGGTTAGTGCGAAATGGAAATGGAAAATCGGGGCAGGCAAATCAATGCCTGCTTTAAAATTCCTGACAGCACATTCAAAAGTACCTGTGAAAATCCAAATGTGCTGCCACTTGCTTTTTACATTTTATTTTTCATAGTTTTATTTTTAGAGTTTTAGGTGGTGTTTGTTTGTAAAGACAGAGTGTCATTAGCCCAGGCTAATAACCTGAAGAATAACCTTCAACTCCTGATCCTTCTGCCTTCACCTCCCAAGTTCTGGCTCATACCTACCTCTATAATCAGTTACTAGTAACAACAGTAGGCATAAAATGCAGTTCAAGCATACAAGTGAATTATTTCCGAAATAGTATACACAAATATTACTATAGATCAGCCATCCCTTCTCATGTACTTAAATAGCTACTTACTAGAAAATGAATTATTGATTTGACTGAACCAAGAGACTCATGTGTTTGCCTTGTGTTTGTAGTTTATATGTTAAACTCAATATTACTCGCTGTACACATTTCCAAAAATTTAATATGAGCATATTCTCTGTGCCTTCTTATAGCTGGCTTTTCACACTGATTTTCCTCACTTCAGAGAGGAAACCCAGAAATGCATCGTCTTCACTTTTAGCCAATTCAGTTGAAAGTCATTATTCCTAACAACATACAACATCTCAAAATGTTTAGGTGCTTCCAGTTAAGGCAACCACTGTTCTTAAAGTTATTTTTAAATATTGACAACATCCCAGTACACTGTAAACCATAAGCCTATTCCACTATCATGTGACATTCAAATCCAGTGTGTATAACAAGTACCTGCACAATGGGATGGAGTTAAGTTGAAGGAGGTACGGATGCTAGTCCCAGGGTGCCCAGAATTGAGGATGAATTTGGTGAAGGAGGTACAGATGCTAGTCCCAGGGTGCCCAGAATTGAGGATGAATTTGG